>WUAP02207992.1:0-20604 GCA_015163945.2 Stichodactyla helianthus | reverse complement strand
GGATCACAGGGGAATACAGAGAATCAGAAAGGAATACAGGGGATAACAGGGAATACAGGGAATCACAGGGAATACAGGGAATCACAGGGAATACAGATGATCACAGGGAATAAAGATGATCACAGGGAATAAAGATGATCACAGGGAATACAGGGAATACAGGGTATCACAGGGAATACAGCGGATTACAGGGGATAACAGGGAATACAGGGGATGACAGGGATGACAGGGAATACAGGGGATAACAGGGAATAAAGATGATCACAGGGAATACAGGGAATACAGGGTATCACAGGGAATACAGCGGATTACAGGGAATACAGGGGATGACAGGGAATACAGAAGATGACAGGGAATACAGGGGATCACAGGGAATACAGGGGATACAGAGGATCACAGGGAATACAGGGGACCACAGGGAATACAGGGGACCACAGGGAATACAGGGAATCACAGGGAATCACAGGGAATACAGGGGATGACAGGGAATCACAGGGAATACATGGGATGACAGGGAAAGCAGGGGATGACAGGGAATACAGGGGATCACAAGGAATACAGGGGATCACAGGGGAATACAGGGGATCACAGGGAATACAGGGGATCACAGGGGAATACTATGTATTTCAAAAGAACACACGGTAATGGAGTACACAAACGTGGGGACCTTTCATGGAGGCATACACCAAGTGCTGACCTCTGCAGGCTCATACATTGGAACGAGGCTGTTGAAGAAGATTTCCAAGATGGCGTCCTGCACGAGTGAAAAATCAAAGAAAGGCGAAACTTGATTAACTTTTGCCACAGTTATCGCTGTTATACACTGAAAACCACTTAAATATTAACAAGAAGCCTCAAACATGAAGCGCTCCCAACCAGAACCTTCGACTTCGGCGCCTCCGAAGAAGCAAGCCACAACGAGAATGCTTGAAAGTGTTAACATTGGTCCGGTGTCTACCGAGGTAGTACGAAATGATGAGAGTTTGATTGGAGTTTTCTAAAATTTATTACGTGATATATAAAGATTTATTTAAGCGGAAGCCTTCTTGTATTGTCGTTGAGAATCTTGATAATATATACCGCTAAGTTTTTAAATGTTTCTTAGGAAATTTATTTTACCATTCATGTACGCAAGCTTCCAGTTTTGTGAGTATCTTGTAAGAAAAAGAAGCTCTTTCTTCCTGTTCACTATAGGATGAGATGAATATAAAGGTCCTTGTCTTCCAAAATAAAAAGCTCGCTGAAAGGTTGGAAGTAATGAAATTAGACGAGGAACGACTACGTGAAAGGCTTGATGAAGTTAAAAAACGAAGAGACTCTGAATTCGAGATTCTGTCAGTTATCAACAGACACTGGACACAGGTTAGAAGAAAACTGCTACCTTATAGCTATTAGGAACCTTAAGCAGCCAAGAAAATTGGCAACATGGACATCCTGCATATGTTTTCATTCATGCCTGCACCTTCGTTGTTGAGGTTCTATGTCAGTTCAGGTTGTTTCATGTTCTAAAACCTTGAAGATGATGGCATGTGCATTAAACATCATCAATTTTCTAGACTGTTTGTGGTCCTTATTATCAATTAATAAGTTCAACTCTAAAGTTTCAGACAAGACTGCAGTTCAGATGGCTGTCAATCAAATTAGTCTCTAGTGATTGGTCAAACATAAAAACTAACCATTATAATTTGATTGACATCCATCTCATGAAAGCTACAAATGGCATCATCCTGAGGTGTTTTTAGGCTCAATGTTCAGTAATAATGGTTATGAGATTATTTCTGCATGTGTGTGTGTACATGTGATGCATGCTAGTTACGCAGATCTGTGTCTGGTGCAA
This sequence comes from Stichodactyla helianthus, assembly GCA_015163945.2. NCBI lineage: Eukaryota > Metazoa > Cnidaria > Anthozoa > Actiniaria > Stichodactylidae > Stichodactyla > Stichodactyla helianthus. The sequence continues at coordinate 18,767 of WUAP02207992.1, read as the reverse complement.
ATTGATGCATACTTCATGTAAAGTGTAGTTCAATGTTTACTGTGTGGTGTTATTGCATGTAATACACTGCCAGCTATATTGACTTGCGTTATTGAACTCTTATTATCAGTTTAATCATGAAGAATCATAGTTAACATAATTTGCATAATAATTATGATCAACACTATACTTTATAGATTTTCTTTTTAACTGACTAAAGCATAAATGACCTCATCTTAGTTTCCCTTGAATGAGGCAGATATACATACTGGCTTTGGAAGGTCTTACCCAGTAGAGCCAGCACAAATACTGTCCTTTGTAATCACCAAGTATTAATATTTACCAACTTTTATTAAGTATGAAACCCCTTTTTTTATTTCTTTTCTTTCTTTCTTTCTTTCTTTCTTTTTTTTTTTTTTTGTAAGTTTGACGAAGATGTATCAGTCATGTGCCAAAGTTACGAGAGTGGAACAGCTGAAGAGTTTGGTGACCAAAATGACACAGCCCTTTCATATCTGGAACACCTTGCTCAACTAGAACCAGATCTAATGAAAGAAGAGGTATTCAAAAGAGCTGCTAACTCAAAACAATGTATCAAAACCTTGCTGTCATTTATGGAGAAGGCTGGATGTTTTCCACCAAGAGTGGCTCCTAGTAACCATGGAAAATCTTTTGGTGAAGGCTCTAGTGAGGGAACAAAAGCTGAAGATATGGAAACAGATGAATCAAAAGAAACCGATATGAGTGAAGAAGTTAAAGGTGATACTTGGATTATTGATATTTAACCTTAAATTTTAAAAATCTTGTGTACTGGTACTGATTGGTTAATAGACCTTTTTAGCTTGGGTGTCATTCCCTTGGGTTTTATTTCTTTGTTTCTTAGTAAAGCTAGAGAGGGTATGTTAATATAGTTGAACCTCAAACAAAGAATCTTATTCCCAAGAAAATGACACATGGTCTGAAATGGGAAACATTATGCCAAAGCTAAAGAGGTCTATTCAGTATGGCCTAGAGTAAAAATTGTTCCAAACGTTTTACAAGGACCTTTGAAAATAAAACATGGGTGAATAGAGATTTATCTTTAAGGGTTTACACTTAATGAACACAAGAAGGTAAATCGCACATTTCCAATAGAGGTTTTGCATGAACATGATGGCAGCCATCTTGGATGGTAAAAGCAATAAAATTGTTTTACAAGAATTTAATCGCTTAGGGGAAAGCTTTTGTGATAGAATAAACTGAAATGATCTAAATGTTTTAAAAATTGTCTATAGAGACAGATGATGAGGCAAACAAAACAGGACCTGCCATAGAAAAAGAACAAGAAGAAACACCTGAAAAGGAGGAAATTGAAGACCCAGCAAATGATTCTGACATAGAAAAACTGAAATCTGAAAACCAAAGGCTAAGAGAGCTGATGACATCTTTACAGTTAAAGCAACAAACAACTTCACTTGAGGTATAAAAGTAAAAACAAATGTGAACAATCAATGGCAGAAAACAACCTTTACTCCCTGTCATTAAGTCTACAATCCTGGACAAAATTGATAGGCATGCAGTACACTACAAAGCATGCAAATGTTGCAGTATTTTTGTTGTCTGAGATAATATCTAATGATAATAGGTCTTCTCTGTCTTTACTCCATTATAATGATCTCATGTACATGTACATGTAGGTTAGTGCAGTTCTTTAAAAGTCAATACTTTATAAGTTTTGTCTTAAATAGCCTTAATGCTATAAGGTGACTGAAGCAACCAGGGATTTTACATATTGGAAACATGTGTCACACAATTTTGCAAAACTTGTTATTTTTTCCAATCATTCTCATTTGTACTTTGCAGTTTTCTGAAATAAGGGACAAGTATGCTCTGACCAATAGAGAAGTATCTGAACTAAACACTCGGCTACAAGATTCAGAGTACGATTTACAGAAGGCAAATCATCGGGTTGAAAACCTTGTGAAAAGACTCAATGAACTAGAAGAAATGAGAAAGAAGATCAGAGAAGGAGAGATGCCTGCAAAGGAAGAAATCAAGGTATTTAGGGACTTGTCATAGATTATCAGGGGGAGAGGGGTGGATAAAGGGGGAGGGTCATCATTTTTGAGCCTTCTGAAAGGATGAGTCATCTAAAAATAGACAAAAGGAGGGCTGCATAAAAGTATGCAGAATCAGGATCAGATTAAGTTTTAAATGCTTGAAAAGGGGGGTAAGGCGTGAGAAGTGTCACATCATTTGCAACTCTAAATTTTAAATCTCCACTCCTTTCCCTGCTAATTTATGGCAGGTCCCTTATTGCAGTAATATTATTGAACAAATGTTCAACAGATACTTGGATTAGAATGTTGAATGGACAATAGTTTAATGACCAGCTAAACCATTTTCCTACTCTGGCTTTGCTGTTCAGATAAAAATGAACATTGTTGTACTGTATTTTTAAACTCGTACGTGTAGGATGAAGATGATGAAAAACACTCAGAACTCTTGGAATTGAAAGAACTTGCTAATAACCGTTTAGAAGAACTCCAGAAACTGAAAGAAGTTTGTTTAACAGCACAACAAGAGGTGGAAAAACTAAAACTAGAGGTATTGTTGAAACAATTAATGTTTGATATACACCTTTAACTAATAACAACAGAGTACATGAATTTTATTACCAAGCTTTCAAGCAACTTGCTTTGCATCAGGGTAGATGGTTGTGTCAAAAAAGAAAAAGAAAAAAAGAAAAAGAAAAAAAATAATCACACAAGGAAACCAGAGTAGTCTGATTTTAATAACAGAGTAGTCTGATTTTAAAGGGTGAGGGTTAGCTCTTGATTTTTCAGTGAGTGGGGGATGGGGGGAGAAAACATGACTGCGGGCTTTAATTATGCTTCTGGGGTGTTGGTTGAAGCAATACGTCTCCCCCCACATGGGCTCACATTCAGACATTTAGAACAAGCTCACCCAGGCATGAACAAACTAAACATGATCACCATGTTACTAAAGCCCATATCAAAGAAAAGGATTCAGCTCAAAAGGAACAGAAATCTTGAAATTTGAGCAAATAAGAGAACTGAGGTGCAGAATGTCCCATTCTTATGGTATTGATGCTGTGTAGTCATTTCCAAGATAATGATAGACGTCTTTACCTTGGCTGTAATGGGAGTAAGACTCTTTGTTTGAGGCTTATTCATATTAATGTATCTTCTCAAGCATTTCTGAGAAACAAAGAAACAAAACCCAAGGGAATGACATGTGATCTGAAATGGGAAAACATTACGCCCAAGTTAAAAAGGTCTATTGCAAAAGATATTCCCACCATTTTGGTTGGTATGACTAAAAAATGAAAGCCAACAATTCCTCTTTCTTATGCAAAGGCCATGTTGACTGAAACAATACATTTTTGTCCATCAAGCCTCACATTCAAACACTTCAGAATGATTTTCACCAGGTAAAACAAATGTTTTTATTATTGTGGGAATAGATATTGCAGCTGTATGAGAAAGGTCTATAGGAAGGTTACATGACCTTTGACTGCAACTTATAACTGCCACTTTTATTAACTGGCTCTCCCCTTCCTTTTTATTATTGTGGGAATAGAATAGCGACTGTATGAGAAAGGTCTATAGGAAGGTTACATGACCTTTGACTGCAACTTATAACTGCCACTTTTATTACCTGGCTCTCCCCTTCCTTCCCTCCTCATCAAACTTCAGCTGATTTAATTATTATCATTTACTGTACAAGTTTGCTGTTTTGACAGTCATGTCATGAACTTTTCTTTCAAGGCAATTCAAATTCCAGAGTCCATCATAATCCAGTCTTCCCCTTACAAGTGTTTACAGTCACAGTTTTCAGTTTTGTTCAATGAAATTACCACAGTAAGTAAAAAGCTTTGTTTTTATTGTTCGCATGTTTATGTATGCCTCATCCTGAATGTAATTTGTGTTTGAATATTAAAGATGACTCATTTTTGCTCTTTAATCAGACTCGTCAGCAATTAGATGATCTAAGAAGAACATTAAGTTCAGCAAAAACTCAACATATGGTCCAGCTCGAACAGATTGAAGTAAGTCATATTTTAAGGAGACTCAGGACTGGGTTTTCTCTTGATTGAGCATGTGCTTATAGGATGTTATAGATGTTATACATAACGTAGTGACAATATAATGCATATTCTAATTAGTTCATTAATGTGCAGGCATGTGCATCCGTAACTTAGTGGACTGCATGCGGAGGGAGTGAGTGTGTTGAGATTTTTGTTACATGTAGAATTAAAATGACTTTTCTTCAATTATAAGTGAATTTTTCCTTCTCCATATTATAAAAAAGATGGTTAACACCCAGCGTGCATCCACTGAGTTATGGATGCAATGAGTTGGCTGCTAAGCACTCAAGAAGCTTGAGTCTCATTCAGCACCCACAATGGGTATTGACCATTTATTAAAGTCACCAGTAAGATAAAAATTTTCCTCAATAAAGCCTTTCCCATTCAAATCAAATTATTACATCAAAAACAAAAAATTTTTTTTTTTGTGAATTTTGCTTGTTGTTTTGTCAAAAACGAATTGTAAGGAAAAATCTTGATTGATTTATTTTTATGAATTCCTTCCTGCTGTATGGAAATTTTATCATTCAAGCTATAACTTTCTTTTTGTATTTAGAGTGATATGATAACTACACATAAAAAGTACAAAAGTGAAGTAAATGAGCTGCATGAAGCATTGCTGCATTGCAAAAGGGAGTATGACCTGCTAAGGATAGAGTGTGACCAAGCCACAAAGACCAATGAACAAACAGGTAAGCAAGTCTGCCCTCCCCTCCCCTACTGCTTGCATGTGAAGTGCTAACCAAAAATATTAAGCAGTGGGTCCAGGGAAGGGCTGCTGCAGGGAGTGTGCACCCCCCACTCCCGAGATGAGCTACTTTACAGTCAATACTTCAGTTTTAAAGTCTCTGTTATGTAGGATTAGCCTCGTTTTTGTGTGGCATATTCATGTGTTTCATTGATATCCATAGAATTTCAAAGTCCTCATGTTGTAGTTGTTTATTCTTTATTTTATCATTGGCATTTATGAATATTTTGAAACTGAAATGAGGCTAGCCCTGCAAAAATGAGTCTTTAATCCAGATGTACAGCAGTATTTTGGGAATTCCAAAAAAGGTCTATTATGGATTTGATATTATTTACAGTTTTATTTACTTTTGGTGCTCAGATCCCAATCATGTTGCATCCCCTTCAAAAAAAAATCATCCCCTCTCCCAAAAAAAAAAAAAAAATTCCTGGATCCCACCCCTACTAAGCTATTATCCTGAAAATATATTCAAATTCTCCCAGACCAGGCATGTATGTACTATTTTGCCCAATTATGTTACTAGTGAATAAACTCACACTCCTAAGGCCAATTTGAAGTCAACTTGTTATTCCTTCCTCTTTCAGCTCCACTGATCAAAGAAATCACTTATATGAACAATAGTTTACAGGTACTGTCAGGGACTTCCTCTTGTTTGAGTGTGATACCATGTTCCTTATTTATGGTTATTTCTAAAAGAATTTCATTCCAGTATTATGTTTTCAATTGCCCTCATGAGTAAAGAAAGTGATAATATTCAGGGGATCAGTTTTGTTTCTGTAATAACCTGCTTTTTGACATTTGCAGAGTTACAACAAACAGTTAAAAGGAGAGGTCATGAGATACAAAAGAAAACTCAGCGAAGCACTTGCACAAACACAAAAGGTTTGAAACTGAATTGTCTCTCCTTTTCATTGTTTTCCAGACAGATTTTAGGTCTTCATGGTTTTCTTAGACTAGTTTGACTGTAATATATAATTATTCATGAACAAGTGAGGGTTATCGGCCTGAACCAAGGCTGATGTAAAACCAAGCTGATGTAAAAAGTTTTTTTTATTTCAAATAGTTTTTATTTGCCTGTAAAAGGTACAAACCATGGTGGTGTTATTTTCACGTGAAAATAATGTTATTTTCACATGTGGAGATATCAATTTTCTGAATGAGAATATAGGTATTTGATCAATAATTATTAGTATCTCATAAAAATTAATTATCTTATTAAGACTGATGTTTTGATGCTTTCAGCTTGAAGAGGAGATTTCCAAGCTAAAAGAAACCAAGCCAAAGAAAGACCAAGTTAAGAAAGAAGAAGTAGAAAAAACTGAAGAAGAAATGGAAGTAAAACAAGAACAAGAGAGTAAAGAAACACCCAAAGAACCTGAAGGAGGCGAGGAAGGAGAACTAGAGGAAGGAGAAGAAGAAGAACCTGCTAAGAACTCTAGTGACACTGAGCGAGTCAAACAGCTGCAGGCTAGCCTCAAGTAAGTTTGAATTCTATTACATGTATTTATTACATCCTTTAGAATTTTACTAGAGAGATCCTGGAACTGTATTTAAACCTTTTGTGTTCAGTAAAGTCAGTTAAAAAATGGTATTTCGTCAGTAAAAATCAGGGGAAACTCGTAAAATTTTATTTTACGAGTGTGGGAACCCTGTGGTAATAGATAGCTTAAGCCCCAATCAGGGAGCCACAATGGGAAATCCTGGCTACCCTTTTGATATTTCATCCTTCTATCTTTCCCTTCTCTTCTGAGCCTTGACCACGATTTTGTTACCTTTTAAGGAAAGCACAAGAAAGTCAAAAAGAGATGAAGCTGTTGCTAGATGTGTATAAAGGGGCAGCCAAAGACTTACGTGACAAAGTAGAGGTTAGTTGAATTTCCCTCAACGTATAAGAGCAATTATTGTACATTTTACTCGCTATCCAGAGCTCACTATCTCGCCAACGATTGTCCAACAACATACAGCCAGTCCTTGATAGCGTGGGAACTCGACATGTTAAATCCCACATCTGCAATTTTTTCTGCAGCACTAAGAAAGGAAATTTGCAACAGTCTAGACCAGAAAAAACTGACTTTTTTCGTTTTCTATTTCTTTCGTCATTTAGCTGTTAGCAAGCGAGAAGACGCTAAAGACAGAGATAGAAATTTTGAAGAACAGAGTAAAAGAACTTGAACAGGAGCTAGAGAAGTACAAAGGTGCCATGGCCGACGAGGAGGCAATAAGAAGGTTAAAGGTAGCAGAAGAAACGATAGAAAATCTACAGAAGAACTTGGCTGCTACTAAACAGGTGAACGGTCTTTGAAATCCTTCGTTAAGGCCCGTTGTGCAATGACGTTAATACTAGATACGTTTCATGGTTGTGTGTGTTTGTTACAAGCCGGAATTCGTCCTGAAACTTTTCTTGTGACACAAAATTAAGTTGCACAAGAAAAAATACTTTCTACACGTGCAGCACAAATTTCGCAGCCGAAAGCATAAAGCAACAATCCAAGACCGCAAGGGCTTTGGGTATTCTCCCAGTAGTTCATCCATTCAGAGGCGGTCGTTTTAGTCTTTTTACAATGGCAGTCTGCTATGCTCACCAAGTCCAAATGTGTGCCCGAAAACTCAGCTTGTACCACCGATGTTTGGTTATGCCTTGCAGAAGATTGCTATTAGCGTGAGAAATATTTTTCGAAACATATGAGCTAGGTGTACATATATTGCGCCGTACGAGTTTCCAGCAAACGTTCTACCGTGTAACAGGGGCTTTCGTTTTGCCACAGTAACCCACAAAACGTTAACGATACAATTTGTTTCTGCAGGAAGAAGACGCGCTGCTAGCAGAGATGGAGTTTACTGGCCAGGAATATGTGGAAATGCAAGAACAGAACGTACGGCTACTGCAGCAACTTAGAGAAAAAGACGACGCTAACCTTAAACTAATGTCCGAGGTTCGTTGACCAACCTAGACTGAACTAATGGTTAAAGGCGCTATTACACTAGGCAATCTTGAAACTCGTCTCGCAATTTTGTTGCGACTGGACAAGTTGCACGAGACATTGCCTAATGTAACATACCAAAAGTGTCTCTCTGAGTTTTATTTCTCGCAACAGTTGCGGCAACAAAGCGTCAAGTTTTTACCCAATTTGGAAAAGGCTCCTTATTTCCCAGCAGGTCAGGATTTTTACTCTGCAGTCAAAATTTATATTTTTTGTATTATTTTGTGTTTCGTTAACACAGCGTATCAAGAGCAACCAAATTCAAAAGCAGATTCGCGAGGAGAAAGATGTGCTAGCAGACCAGGTGACCTCACTGAATGCCTTCCGGGAAACACAAACACAGCTCGTCAAAAAACAAGAAGAAAGAGAGAGAGCTTTGCAGAATGCCGTGGTAAGTAAAATGCTTACAGCACCTGGTACTAGTGAGAATAAATGACATACATCCGCCATCCGCCTCACCAACCAGAGAATACATACTATTCCTCAAAGTCGAAATGCTCGGACGTTTACATTCAGTAGTGATCTGATCTAAATGTAGTCTGCATTCGAGTGAGACTCCGTATAAAAAGTCGGTACGGTACCTTCTGTTTTGCGACAAGGCACCGCTATCTTTCAACGTGGAAACGAATCAGTCGAGGAAGATTTCGGCACTAGTACCTTAAGTCTGAAGGTGATGAGACCACCTCAACCAGGTACTCTTGGCAAGAATAAATAATGGCACCGAACCGAATTATACCGTGCCGTCCCGTCCCGTCTTTTTTGTTCAGAACTGGGGTCTAAAATGGTTTTTAGCTTTGAATAACTCCAGACTAAACGGTCGCAACATATGGGCCAGTCCAGAGTTGTATGCTATCGTAGTGACGCGTAAATGAGAAATACAATAACCAATAAAAGAAAATTTGTAACACCGTCAAAAAGAGTGATGCTTAACTTTACTGACGTTTGGAGCTTTCGCTCTTCGTCGGAGTAAAAGGAACACAGATGTTACAGATTTTCTTTTATTGGTTATTGTATTTATTACACACCGACGCAGCCTATACTAGTTTACTCGCTAGTTTCCATTTGTAAGCGAGAAAGATTACGAGTTGATTTTTACGTTGCTCGTTTTCCAGGGATCCATGGAGAAAGAACTCAGTTTACGACAGCAAGCGATGGAAATGCATAAACGAAAGGTAGAGAATCCTGTAATCCAGGATAAGGAAATTCGAACAATAGACCTAATTCGCTTAGGCGTAATGTTTTCCCAATTCAGACCTCTTGGGAATACGATTCTTTGTTTGAGGTTTATCCATATTAATGTATCTTCTCAAGCGTTACCAGTAAACAAAGGAAAAGGTCCCAAAGGAATGACACGTGACCTGTATTGGGAAAATAAATACGCCCAAGCGAATTAGGTCTATTGCTTCTTTGCATCCAGTACTAAAAAGATCAAAAGACAAAGGCATGGTGGCCTTGGTGATGGTAATGGCACCAACATGGCTGTGGCGACGCAACGTGCAAACAAGTAATAATCAGTGAAATAGAATTTGCTGTTTTAAGCCGATAATTGTATTATTTCCAACAGACTCTAGAAAGTGTTCAGTCGGCACAGGAACTTAAGATTCGCCTAGAAGCGTTCCAACAGCAACACCAGGAGGTAAACCGTTGGACAAACCTATTTCAAAAAAGGCTTTCGCCTGAAGATTCGGACACACGCTGCGACGTTCCCTGCGACGTTGACTGCAACGGTGACATCGTGTTTCCACCCGTAAAAGTAGAACTCGTTTTTACTTCTGCGCGTCGCGCGCAACAGTTGCACAAGTGGACACACGGTGCGATTTACCCGTTGCAAGCAACATCGCAGCTAACGTCGAGCCTTAAGAAGACATGACATAGGTCATCCCAAAATGATCTTAGATGTCTTAAATATTGCAAATAACAATGTAACTAAAACTGGCCGCCAGTAGCACTGGATGTCGTAATGTTGACCTGATGACCGAATATTGTTATATTTACGCAGTCATGCCAATTTCTTTTTACAATCCGAACAGATTCAAGAAAGTATTGCAGAAAAGACCCGCTCACTCGAGGAAGAAGCCTTTAGAGCCAAAAGAGTACAGGTAACATACTAAAATGGGGAACCGATAAACATGTAAATCATGACTTGCAGTCTTGTATTTTCGTTGCCGCCTAATCAAAGCAACTATTTAATCTATTTACCTGCATTAATAAAAGCATAGTGAAAGAAATAGTTTGTGAACATGATCTCCTCGTAGTGAATGAATTTGTAGAAAGTCTCTCATAGGTTTTTTCTCGAACTCTCCAGGAAGAATGCAACAGCTTGAAACGAAAACTTGAGAAACAGAAAAAAATCGATCTCTACGGAGCAGCAGACGAGGTTTTACTTGAAGAAGTACGGCAATACAAGGTAAGATGGTGACTGTGGTAAAATAAGGTGAAGTTGGTAGAATGGTTGCTGTATCTTGGGCGATGTAAGTAGAGTAATGGTGGTAGTTGATGGCAATTTCCTAGAATGATGGTAGTGGTGTTGATAAAGTTAATAGTTGATGATAATTGTGAAAACTCGAATTCCTCTGAAGCAGTGATGGTATGGTTGGAATGTAGAGAGTAATTTTCGGTGACGGATTTAGGGGGAAGGTGTTAGGGGTATATACTACCCCCACCCCCCACAGACAGGGAAATCCCATTCACAAATATTCACAAAACTAATGTTCATTTTGGACTCGCATAAAATCCCTATTGGTAATACCTTCATCACAGGGAGCCCAAGATCGGTATTACAGTAAATGTATGTGGCTGAAAAGTAAGCCTCTTTTTTCCGCAATATTTATTTATTTATTTATTTCCGCGCATCTTTTTGTTTGTGGTCTGTTCTTTGCCCGAGTTTTTCTTTACTTTCCGCTCTATTTTCGCCTAAAACGGTTCCTACGACGCTAAAACTCGGCACAGGCAATTGCGACCCCACAACAAAAAGATGTATTAAAACAAAAATTGTTAAATTTTATACAAATTTTAAAAAAGGGGGTTTATTATTCCACCACATGCATTTACTGTAATAAACCGACACTAAAGCCGATCATGGGCTCCCTGGGCCATAATTTGTCATGTGACTTCATCTCTTCCAGGCTCGGCTCACGTGTCCATGTTGTAATACTCGCAAGAAAGACGCCATCTTGACCAAATGTTTCCACGTCTTCTGCTTCGAATGTTTGAAAACTCGTTACGATACTCGACAACGCAAGTGCCCTAAGTGTAACGCAACCTTCGGTAACAACGACTTCCACAAAATATATTTGTAACGCGTTGCTGCATGTGTAACGCAATACGAAATAATGGAAGTCTGGTATCTTGGGTAACGGGAGAGTCTACAGAGCACGCAGTTGATGTAATATCTTTATAGAAATAAAATGAAAAACAAATAATACAAAGGATAGAACGACAATAGACCACAATAGATTTTATGAATATATTACATCAACTGAGTGCTCTGTAGATTCTCCCCTTGGGTAACAGATGGCATTATCCTCGTAATTGTAGAACCTAGTTTAATAGGCTATGTAAATTGTCCAAGTTGATGTAAAATACACAAAATGAAATTGAATTGAAGTTGTTTATTTTATTTTGTTATAAATATAATAGGAAATTTCCATGTTATTCTCTTACAACTACCAGAATGCTTTGCAAATTTTCTTTTTTTAATTTTATCACGTGACACGTGAAAAATAAGCCAACTTAGTGTTGCTAACTGACAAAAATGCGCAAAGGATTCCGGTAGTCGTAGTATGTAATTCAAGTAAAGTAGCCTATTGGCACATTTTCAATAATGGTTCAAGGTAAAAAGGGCCCTTCTAGTTTGCATACCGGTTATTCAGGGCGTAGTATCGGGTAATGCGCAGCTGTGCCGTCCGATCGAAACCCATACTCTCTCTTTCTCGCCAGAAAATCGATTATTTGTTTGCGCCAGTCGAAGTCAGTCACATTTTACTTATGAATTCTTGTCTTCGAGAATTCAAGCCATCATTCTTAACAGAGCGACAAGCTTCACTATCTGACTCTCTTTCCTCGCCAAAAGACTGGCTGTTTTTTCTCGCCAGCCAGCAGGTTACCCGCCGAGCGGCGAACTTTTTTCCTTTCTTTACGATGTGCTTTACGCTCTAGTTGCTGTTGAGTCTCTTCTTCGCCCTGCAGAAGTAAGGAAAAGCCAATACATTATTAGGATATTATTAGCTGCATTGCTATACAGCTTGGCGCTGAATTGGTTTTTCATTTTTCTCTACTTTTCTCCTAAAGTATCACTAATTTCCTCCGTGCTTTCTCTTGTGCTTCGCGGGTTTTTCTCCTTGTTTTTGTTTTATATATCGTACCTTCTTTAACGAGAAAGTCATTTCCATTTCTCCAACAGAGGACCCAGTAGTCTTGATTATTCTGTCGTTGTCTTCTCTTTTCAAACGTTCACCCAGCGAAACTCTGGAAAAGAAAACGATTGTTCTGAAATGTTTTATCGTTCAGCTAACAAGTTTCTCAGTTTCTGCCTTCGAATGTCAGCTTGATAGCTTCACAGCCGTCATATTGGATAAATTTAATCTTAATTTTTTAACTCCAAATGAAATCAGTCTGTTTTAGAGTGGTTTTGCCGGAAACGTATGGTATTGACGAATACTGCACGTACATGGTACGGTATGCAGTAACACTGTAATGGCTTTCCATTGTTTTCTTGTGAATTACCCAATCACAATGCATAATAGGCGTTATAGAATCATATCCACCTGTTCTGAAGCGAGTTGTTTGAACCCGAGGCAGAAGAATGAACTGACTTGTATTCCGTAGCTTGTTTAAATTCGTAAAACTTGGGTTGGTTCGTATTCGACTTCTTGTCTGGTTTCTTGGTTAACTTCTTTGATTCTTTCCGCTGCTCGTCTCTCCACGTGTGTTCATCGTCTGAACTCGATTCCTCCGAGCTTGGCCTTCCTTCGAGTTCCTGAGACAAACATTCGTTAACAAAACTGAATTTCATAACGCCGGTGAAGAAGAATCTATACCTTATCACTGCAGAGCTCATTTTTGTGACGCGGTATCGCGGATCTTGTCTACGCAAAATTAAGATTTTAAGATAAGAGTTCGTTCAAAACTTGAAATCAGACGTAACAAGATTAATGGACAGTGAATTACTCCGCGCGTACCTCTGCCCTCCCCCCCCCCTCCCCACATACACCGCAGTTCTCGATAAAGCGTTCCTCGCGAGGATCCCAGACGTCTTATCGAAATTCCTCCCCCACCCCCACCCCCACCCCTTGTTCCACGACTCGTCTTTGTTACTTACTTCAACTTGATTAAATTGTGACAGAAGTTGCTGCTGTTGCTTTTCTTCTTCTTCCGCGATTCGTTTACTTTTCTTACTTTTCCTTTTCTCGTGTTTGGACATCACAGGATGAAGTAATTTGAACTCCTAAAATTACAGGCAAAAATACGTGCGAAAGATTAAACGATAACTAAATAACGGGAGAGTCTACAGAACACGCAGTTGATGTATTTCATAGAAATACAATGAACAACACATAATACAATGGATAGAACGACAATAGACAACAATAGAATTTATGAATACATTACATCAACTGAGTGCTCTGTAGTTTCTCCCTAACTATAACACAATCCTTGTTCCATGGGGTTTAATTACGCGGCGGCCATGTTTATTCTCAAGAGAATGAGAATGCCAGGATAAACTCGTTCTGAAGTGTTTGAATGCAAGGCCATGCGGGGAAATGTATTGTTTCAACCATAATGCAGGATCCCTTGTGAGAATTATCAAAACTTTTCCAAAACTTTCCACAGCCCTTTGCTTCAAATTTCCAAAACCACAAAAAAAAAAAAAAAAAAAAAAAAAGCCAAATTCGTGGATCTGAAACATTCAACATACATTTACCATTGCAAAACAATACGTACACCACACGTACAGTGCTGACAGAAAAATCTTCGGCGCTTTACAACGAAAACAATTCTTTGGACGTTATAAGCTGGACAAGCTACAAGAAATCCATAACGTTTCCATAGCCTAGAGGACCAAAAATCAATTTTCCAAAACTTTCAAGGTGGAAAAATGCATTAACAGTTTCCAAGACTTTCCAAGACTTTCCAAAACTCGTACGAACCCTGATAATGGCCGCCACGTGATTAAAGACCATAGGCCTGCTTGCTCTGCTCTGAAGAGTTGAAAAGTCCTAATTTCGTGATTGGAATCCCAAGGTGTAAAAAACTAACGACTGAAACAGAAAACGTTGCGACCTCTCTTCTATTGCTGGGCAGGTTTTGCAAAACATGATACACGTGCAATCCGTAATGTAATGTCATGCAATTTTTTACCTCGCTTTCTTCGTCAACTTGAAAGTCCGGGTTCTTAAACATCGCAGCAAATCGATCGTCACCCAAAGGATTACTGATATCTGGTGCCTGAAATCAAACAAACATTGATTATGGCCTGGAACTTAACTTCATCGTCTAACACCCCCCCCCCTTGAAAATGATATTGAAAACCGTACTCCCTCCCCCCATATTTTGATTGACAGAAGCTAAAACCGGCCAGTCGTCTAAGAGTTATCGATGGTCGCACTGAGAAAATTGGAGAAAAATCTCAGTAATATAAGGTCTATTTTTGCCATTATTTTCAATACCTCGGCTTCCAGTTTTTTGGGTTTCTTCTGGTTTGTTTTTTCTTCCAACAGTTTTTCTGCTAGCGATCTATTGATTCTGGGAAGTTTCTGGAAAATAAAGAAAATATAAATGTGTAATGTATTTATGATGGTTAAATGCAAAGTTCATACAACCATATACATGTATCTTATATTATCCTGATAGAAATACCTCACCTTGATTCTGACTCGGTTTTCACGTTCCTCGTTTATTTTCTCCTGGATTTTTTTCTTGCGATATTCTTCGAATGCAAATGGTTCCGCTATCATCTTCGCCTATTTCAATAAATAGATGAAGAAACCACTTTGAAAAGACAATTCTTATTAGCGAAGATAAAAACTCACCACACACACACAGAAAATAAGAGGGGAGTCAACCATACATTGCCTATGTTAATGTTAAGCTGTTCCTCTGGAGAGGGTATGGCTTTTTGGTCTTAGTGTACGATTTCCATGATATTGTCTTAAACAGGGTCATCAGTCTTGGATAGGTCAGCGCTATCTGGCTAGAGTTTTCAAGTGTTAGCGTATTCAATTTTGACTTTTTTGTCGAAACTGATTGTTTTTTTCCGGAGCCAAAAACTTCCAGCGCTTAACTTCCAACTGTACCGGGGTTATTTAAAGACCACGATCAATGCTGC
This sequence comes from Stichodactyla helianthus, assembly GCA_015163945.2. Classification (NCBI taxonomy): domain Eukaryota; kingdom Metazoa; phylum Cnidaria; class Anthozoa; order Actiniaria; family Stichodactylidae; genus Stichodactyla; species Stichodactyla helianthus. Next base: position 3,642 of record WUAP02207992.1, on the reverse strand, counting down.
TACACTGTAGTCTTAGACAGGGTTATGATTCACAGTGTTCTGTCTTGAACAGGGTATATTTTTTCACTATCGGGATCAAGGTATTCGGATCCTAGCGTTCCCAGCGGTACAGTACCTATCACCTACCCCCCATCCTTCCCTGGGAGTCAAACAAATGGACAGACAGACGGTTTCTTTACCTTCTGATAGAGTCTGATATCCATGAAGTATCCATGCATGTAAGCCCTGAGAAGATTGGTTCCAATTAAATGATTCAATCCTACAGATACAGTAGACAAAGAGAAAGAAATTGCAGTTTAGTCTGCTTACATACAGAACGTACGCGTCACAAACAAAACCTTATCTTGGCTTACCAAGTTTTTCCAAGTCTTCTTTTGTAACAAACTTGTAATCATCATACACTGTAAACAAAAACAAGGGGTAAAATAAACTAATGTCTCGCTATACTTTTTCTATTTCAAGCCCTGGTACAGGGCAAGAACTATGAATGCACATTCTAAAAATATCCCCAAGTCCCTTACCAGTTGGTTGTTGATCTTCTTCGAGTTCTTCTGTCAGGTTGTCCAGGAAGGAGCACCATCGAGGTGCTGGACCTAAAGACTACCAGACAAAATAACAACACTCATGAGTGTTAGATTGATTGTTACATTGTAATGGCAAATCAATACTAGATGCTCTAGGGGACACCCTAAAGTGGAATGTGCTTCCCCCTTTCTCCCCTCCCCTCCTCAACAACAGATCTGACTGCTTACTGGTATATAGTAGACTAGCATTTTAGGTGCCTCTGTTGCCATGAATAAAAGACCTGCAGAAGAGACAGAGATGTTTATGATAATATGTATGAATTTTTTTAACAAACAGAAAAGAACAGAAGCTTATAATTGGTCAATGTATTAAAGTGTAGGAAATTCAGGGAGGTAGAAATTGAAATTAAATGAAAATCCAGAGACAGGTGTGAATTGAATGGGATTGTATTAAACAATGGAAAAGTAGAAATTCTAGGAAGTGTTCCTAAAATTGTCCAGGGGACAAGATGTTAAGTGAAAATCCTGGAAGATGTGAAGGCAAAAATGGTCCACAACTGAGGAAGGGAAGGATGGGCTAACATTACACCACAAGTAGTTCTGACTACACTCACCAGAATCAGGGAACACACACAGATCATTGATGTTGGTTTGAGGTTCGATTGAGGTGAAGGGTTTGCCCTAAACAATTGTAGGAATTAACAAGATTTATTTTATCTTTAATGTCATGATCATTTGACTATCACTTTCATGTATCATAATTTTTATTGCCATCATCATTGTCATCCTGCATCTATGTAGTAGCACCATTCCATATGGATGTCACATTTCTGATTGCCATTGCCACCACCACCACCACCAACAACCCTACCGCTACTACAACCACCACCACCACTACTACCACAGCCACCACCACCACCACCACCACCCTCACCCCCATCAACACCACCACCACCACAGCCACCACCACCACAGCCACCACCACCACAGCCACCACCACCACAGCCACCACCACCACCACCCACCCCCCCCCCCCCCCCCATCAACACCATCACCATTACCATCACATACAGTATCTATAGTCCATAGAGTAATGTCCTACCGTTTCTTTGTCCCATATCTTGAGAATTTTGGAGTCTGCAGACAACACAACCCCCAGTTTATTTTGGTAGGAGAGACTGTTGATGGGCAGCCCATACTGGTGATCCTTAACCAGTAATGGATGACTGGACCGAAGATCGTACAACAAAACCTACAAAAGAAAAGAAAAATCATGAAAAGCCAGGCTAAAAAATTTATGGTGGACAGCCTCAGCCAAAAACTTTGTCAGTAACTTACATGTCCTGTTGCAGTGCCAACTCCCATCGTCAACCCATCACAATACTTGAGTGCAGTTATTGAGGGAATGTAGTCAGACCTTTGATAACAAAACAGTAATATATGAACAGACAATTCTAGGAAACACTTGACTTTACAGATGTACAAATGTATTTATTTCAAAAAACGTTGTTGCAGCCAAAAGCACTAAGCAACAAGCTTGTTCATCCATTCAGGCATGTTCCTTTTAGTCTTTTTACAATGGCAGGATGTGCTATGCTTGTGGCTGAAAAATTCAGCTAATACTTAGTACTGATGTTTGCTTTCATCCCCAACTTGCCATGTGTTTCTAATATTAATAAATAATTAATGAGGAGAAAACAAAGTAAAACACTACTGTGATGGTCGTTTGGAAATATGTTCCTAATTAGCATTAAATTTCATAAACTTTTTCTCTGATTTTCTCCTAGAATTATTCATGAATGTTAGAAGCTAGATCAAACACTTGAAGGACTGTTTCTTCCTCTATCCAAACACCTCGAAGTCGGTTAAAAAACCTCAGCTAGGCCTCATTTTTTCAACCCCACTTCTCAGTATTTGGAAATCAGAAGAAACACTCTTTTCCGTCTTTGATCTATTACTTCCAACTCCCAAGAAATCTACTCTATTGCACTTTTTGACTGAAAGAAGTCTATGAATACCTATCTTGGGTGATTCCACTTAATCCAATGTCTAGAACACCAACTCTTGAACGAGATCGTGGGTCCCAGCACTCAACATGACCCTGCAAAATCAATGAATCCTTTCTTGTTAATAAAGTTCATGCCAAAAGAACTCTCACCAATGAAGAGCAGGGAAGAATTTAAAAATAAAAAGTGTCAAGTCATAAACTGTTTCAGGTTCCCTTGCTCTCCTCTAACTGTACCAATTTCTCACATCAATATAAGTAATGTATAAATTGCTTTGAAGTGAAATATAAAACAAACCTTACCTCTGTTGTTCCAGCTGAAAATAACTGGTGGACAGGGTTGATGTCACAAACATTTATCCCCCTGAAGCAGAAAAAGGACCACTTTTGATGGTCAAATATACATGTAAAGGAGAAAAGATCAAGAATGAAGTTCTACAAAGTCTCCTTCAACAACATTTAACTGTAACATACACTGCATCAGTTTTAAGAGGATTGAGAAACTTTCCTTGGTCAAGATTCAGTCTGTACACCTCTGGCCTACAAAACAGAAATAATTGAAATTAGGTCTTGAGATGATTTTGATTAGTGTTCATTTTATATATTTCTAAAGGATTTTCTGGTTTTATAAAGACAAAAAGCTCACTTACCCAGCACCAACCACATACAGGTCACAGGATGGTTTGTGATAAGTCAAATCACGACCAAACTTTGGGATTCTTGTTCTGTAATATCTGCCGTACTACAAGTAAAATATGAAATCTATATGTGCATCAAAAGTTTTACAAAGCTACTACTCTGGGCACATGCTTAAGGGATGAAAAAATGAGAGCAGATGCTATTATAAATGCCACATTTTATTTGGAATTGATCTTGTTCCCTTTAATTTAAAAATAGACAGATTTAGCAAGGACAGCGCGACCTCAAGAGGATGGTGTGCACATCAAAAAGAATGAGCTAGTGCAGTCATCTTCTGTGTTTGTGTTCTCATCAGGACCTGAAAAAGCTAATCAAATGAGCCCTTTGGCTAACTCGTGGATACTAATTGGGCTGTACTTGAGTTGCACTGCATTTGAGAGAATATAATCTAAACTTTTGCTTTCTTGTATAAAC
>WUAP02207881.1:0-11420 GCA_015163945.2 Stichodactyla helianthus | reverse complement strand
TGGGGGTTGGGGGGGGGGGGGGGGGGGGGGGGGGGGGGGGGGGGGGGGGGGGAGAGGAGCTATTGGTTTGGAGAATAATCGCTATTGTTGAAACATGGTATGAAAACGGTTAAAATGTGTTTGCAGCCTCAGAAATCACGTGACTAGCATCTACACAAGAAAACAAACATGGCGGGTATCATGAATATGGTCTCTTACTCCACTGGGCTTATTTCTCAAAAAAAAAAAAAAAAAAAACTTCAACACTTTGAAAATGTACAGTTACATCACACTATTAAAAGTAAAACACATTCCACGGTTAATATAAAGCCCTTGTAAAAATTATGAAGTCTATTAATGCCTTAAGAAAACTTTCCAAAACTTTGCTTTCTTAGGAACCAAGGCGGCAGATGATGACATCGTAGCTGAAGCAGACAAAATGACAAGAAAGATTGAAGAGGAAAGCAAGAAAGTTGACGATCAAAGCAATGCAATGGTGAGTGAAATAGAATCTAAGAGCAAGACTGTAGAGGATGCTAATCAAGAAAAACGATTCGAAGAGGCAAGCAAACACGTGGACGATGTTATGGACGAAAGTGAAAAGGCTGTCGATAATAAAGGTACTGGCCATTGATACTAAGCCAAACATCGATTTACGTTTTTTCGATAGTTTAGCTGTATCTTCTAAATGATCTTGCAGTAAATCGACCTCTTATTTGTGGATGCCGAATTTCCCTTGACCAAAGTAAGATCAACTTACAACCGCAATTCTTAATTAATGGTTTGCAACCAATTCGGATCAAAAGAGAAAGGCATGCGGGCCTTGTTAGTGGTACAGACAAAAGGCCCAAATATATGAGGGATCTTTTATTAAATCTCCACAAACATGGCCGCAATGACGTACCATGCAAACGAAGAATAATAAGGGGATTGCGGACTTCAAAGAAGAACAATCTCTGATTTCTGAAAGATCGGTTTGATTTGCAATGTCATTGTCAATTTAGAAACATCTAGGCTTTGGGGAAATTTAAAAGTCAGTTAAAGTTAACACCAACCCAGCTTTGAGCACCATTAATCCATATTTAACGTGTTATCATGATATTTAGGACTAAATGTCCTATCGCAGGATCCTGCCACCATGATACAGCCATTCTAAGCATAATGAGCATCACTCATACACTTAAGGGTGCAAATGCATGCAGTCGGCATATCTATGCAGTAAATCCGATAATCTTGTCTTGACATTAAGGTTACATTTTGCCTTTTTTTAAAGCCAATTTTGCTGAAGAACTTGAAAACGAAGCCGAAAGAAAGGTTGAAGATCTTGGCAAAATAATAGAAGTTAGCCTTCCTGGTTATAAGGGAATCTCCAGAAAGAGAAGTACTTCAGTGATCACAGATTTAGGTAGGTGTTTTTTGATACAAGAAAGTTTAGTCTTCTCTGATGTTATATTCATGGTACGTGCGTTTGATACTCCCCTCCTGCAGCTCCCTCTTCATCCCGGCTCAAATCAATGCACAACGGCCTGCCGTACTATAACTACATAGAATCTAACTCAAAATGGGAGAAAAGACCCTTATTTACACTTTATCCAAACTATACCCTCATCATTATTTGGCAGTTTGTGTACTGTCTGATATCGATTTCTACCACAGAACTCCGCGGATCTTCCATATAAATTTCCATACAGACAGCCATTAAAAAATTCATGTTAAAAAATTTCGTATGCCTTTTTGATAGTTACTTACAAAATGAACATATTTCCCGGCCAGCGAATCTTAAGCTTCATATGATGCCTAATCCCTAAACCTTTTTACCAAATGGCTATATCAGTTCAAAAGGCCACAAGAATTATATGTTAGGGGAAGACAACTAAAAGGAGAGAAGGAAGACTAAATCCTTCCTCGTCTTCCAAAGGAACAAAGATGTCTACCCCTGGATTGAGAAAACGTACGACCGTCACTTACCAAATGGACCTTCCTCCTGAAACATCCGTGGGAGAACAGATAGAAGAAGTTATGCAGGAGGGTGAACAAATGAAAAAGATTTCGGAAGATTTGGTGAAGACAGAAAAAAATGGCAACCAACAAATGGTGTCTGAGAAAGATAAAGCTGATACTACTGAGAATTTTTCAGGTCTACAAGAATTAAATAACCATTTGAACAACGAGACTGGGGAATTTGAAGATGGCACAAATCCGGAAGAAACTGATGATGGTTCCTTTAAACAAGACAACCGAGAAACCGAGGAGTATTCAAAACAAAACGAAGCCATTGAAAGTTTCTCTGACCTCAAGAAGGTTAGTAGCAAAGAGGACGACGAGAGTGAAAAAAAAGCCGAAACAAAGGAAGAAGAACAAAGCGATAGCTTAGTACCTGACTCACAAAGTGTTAGCGACACACATGATGATGAGTATGAAGAAATGGATACAACAAAGCATGACGAACCAAAAGAAAGCTTTGCTGATCTGCAACTTGGTGATGATGATGCAAATGATGGCATTATAGGGAATACGATCGCAAGTCAAAGAGAGCCTAAATATAGCTTTTCTGACCGTCAGGAGGATGAAAATGAAGCGACAGAAGTCTTAACGAGCCAAAATGAATCCACTGAAACTTTGCCAGAAAACTTAAGTGAATCTAAACACAGAGAAAGCAATAAAGTGGCAGACGATCCCAAAGAGAGAAGCAATACGAAACATAAGAGTGATACGGACAGTGCAATGGCTTTACATAAACCACCGTCAACTGGGAAAGACAAAAACGGAAAGGCTGATGATGATGATAATGAACAGGATGGAACCATATTTGATGTCGATGTCTATAAAGAAAACTCAAGTTTACCTCAACAGAACAATACGAGATCAAAGGGGGGAAATGGTACAGAAATTGATCAGGAAGACGAATCAAGTAGTACAATGGAAGGCAGTTCAACTATTGTTGCATCAACGCCTACACAACATAATCATGAGAATGACACAAAGACAGAACAGCAAAAGCCGCACGAAAAACAATCCAATACCCTTGCAGACGTCGAAATAAATTTTACACCAGATATTAAATTATTAAAGCCTGATCAAAAGTTCTTAAATGAGATCGAGGAAGACTATGCTCTGAGAATGAGCCAAAAGAAAAAGAAAAACCATGACAAAGGTTGGTGAATTTCCTTAATCCAGCAGTAAACTTTAATCGCATGCATGACAACGTCACTACTAACTCAGGGCCGTATCCACCAGAACGTTTGGTCCTGTTTCAGCCGTACCACTTTTAGAAACAAAAACGTTTTAATTTGAAACCGGACCACTCACAAACTTGTGTCTACGGTCCTACTATTTAGTATTTTTAGTCGGTGATTTTTTATCTTATTTTTTCACTGAAATGTTCTTGTATATCATCTTAGAACTTCAAGATCTTGGTGCTACAAAACTGGAAGACGAGTTCGATGCTCGCTGGCAAAAGATGAACACTGCCAGTGATCCAGAGATGCTGCTGCGATGGCCTTCTCTTGGCAGAGTAGTAGGGAATATAGGTGCCAATCAGAAAGTCAGCTCAATAAGCCCCGGGGAAGTGGATTTCCTGCAGACAGAATATCCTGACTACATGAAACATGACGCAAACGACCACAAAGTTGAACTTGTACTCAGAAATGCTGTTGTCTATAAGAGGAAAGATGTAGCTAAAGGCAGAAGGAAGCAAAATCATCTTAGAAAGCTATTAGTGAAACACTAAGGGAATCAATAACAAGATAGAGTACAACAGGATGTGACCACAGATATGAAAATCGGAAAAATGGTTGTACATATTCAAAACTGAATTACATCAAAATAATAAAGTCAAACCTGTTAAAATCGTGGGGTTTTTTCATAGTTCTTTTTTTACAGCTACAGGCTCAATCGTTATCTTTTTACGTATGATGTCAAAACATGCCTAAATCTAAATTACTTCCCTCCTGCATGACAGTTAGCTAGTTTCATTTGAATAACCAAAGAATGGTGTCAAGTTGAGGTTGGAGTAACAGGTAATGCATGTCTACTTCAACTGACCTTAACATGATGAAACCACTCTTTTGTGTTAATTCGAGCGAATCCGGGGAAGGTCTGTTGTCTTAAAGGGTTATTTATGTACAAGACTATGAATTTCGAAAGCTTGGTCTGTGAAGATTAAAGAAGTCGTTCTGTTTCTCAAACTTTTGATTAATCTTCTGCTGACAAGACCATTAGACTATGGGTGGGCCTTTAGGTGCCTTTTTTTAACGACTTCTCATTAATTCGACATACTGGCTTTACCCAACTCACATAGATTTAATTGAATAATTAATCAACTGTTTATCTTTTTCCTCCAAGAGCCTAAACAAGATGTGAAATCATCGCACGCTATAGAAAAACAAAAATCCACGCAAGTTATGACGGGAAAAGCTAAGGATAAAATAGAGCCTAGTAAAGTGGTAGTATTACCAGATGTGGCTATCCGAGGCACGGACTATACTAACATGCAAATCAAGGAACTAAAAAGCCAAAAATCTCACGGAATATGGCTGGCGGTTCACATTCCTGACAACACTACAACTCTTAGACCGGTAAAAATACTGTCAACGAAAAAAGCGGCAGAGGATTTGGAAAAAGTCATCGGTCCCAACAGAGAAACGATGTTTAAAGAGCTCCAGACTATTATTGGTGTAGACGGTCCCACCCTGAGACAAATGCTCAAATCTGGACAAATCGATGGCAGAAGGAATAGGAAAAAGCACAAAGATGAAGAGGAGGAGGAGGAGGAGGAAGAAGAGGATAAGGAAGAGGACGAAGAGGATTCTAATGGAGAGAGCGACGATGATGAGGAAGACGACGACGAAGAAGAAAAAGAAGAAAAGGAAGGTAATAGTGGAGAAGATGACAAGTGTGAAGATGATGATGATAATGAAGAAAGAGAGGACGTAGAGGAAGAGGAAGACGAGGATGAAGAAGACGAAGAAGATAATAAAAATCGAAGAAAACACAAGAATAAACTGAAAAATCTAAAGAAGTTAAAAAGTCAAATGGATAGGACCAGGGGAAAGTCAGAAAAAAAACCTAACCTTCCCAAAAAATGTTCTCGACAAAATTTGTTACCCTGGACCATAAATGATAGCGGCAGCGGAGCAGAGAAAAACGAAAGTGCTGTATTTCAACCCCAAGGATATAAAGTGCCTTTAGCTAAGTTGTTCAATAAAATACATGTTCGTTTGAAAAGAAAAAGGGCATGCAATCATGCAACGAACCCCATTATAAAAGAACTGTGCAAGCAAATGAACGGACACCATAGACACCCTAGGCCTAATTTCAACCAACCTCGAAGACATCTACGCCTTGCGCATAACAAGTACTACAAACACCTCAAGAGGCTCATGAAAAAATTTCTGGATAACCATAATGGAAAACAGGCGCAACAAGTTCTGCAGTACATGAATCTACTTCTTTCTGATCAACTGCGTCTCTCGCCCGATGGCATAGTCCATCTATTTCCCAATCGTCTTGGGAAACCAAACAATTATGGGGACGGGTTCAAAGCACTAGCTGACGATGAAAGCGCTTCGAGAGGCCAGGGTAGTCCGCCACTGGAACCACCAACCACGGATGATAGCATGTACAACGAGCACGTGATCAGAGTACCAGAGCCAGCCAGCACACGTGGGACGACCGCGCCTAATTTTGGTATCGTGTCAAACTCACAGGCTAACGTATTGAATAATCAAGTCCATACGAAACTTGGTGACGCTCATTCTGAAGCCGATATGCAGATGCAGATGTTGAAAGAGGAATTAGGTAAATAATAAAAATGATTAAGATTCTCTTTAGCAGGGATAAACGTTGAAGAATAAAAAGCCCGATATTTAATCGTCTGTTCCAATGTTGTCCTATGACAAGTATCAGCTTTTAATTAACAATTCGAATGGATTTTCTGAAATCATTATCGATGGAAACTTTTGGGTCTAAGGTTTTCTAGGGCTTTATCTTTTCGACTAGTATCGCACTATATTATTTATAGGAAAGAAAATTATCAAGACAAAACTGAAAAAACCATTACACCAAACGAGAAATGAGCAGTCACATATGAAGGGCAGATCAATGTAATATTTTCCGCTGAGAAATGAGATTTTTTCCAATTTTCGCACGAAAAAAATATTGTATTGTTCATACACGCTATGCATAAAGCCACCACTAATTTGCATAAACACAAAGCTCAATAAATTTTGAAAACATTTTGAGTTCACATGAAAGAGCATCAGCGAAGTACTAAATGCATACAGTTTCAAAGAATAATGGTAAATCCTTGCAGAGTTATAAGCATGTGCTAAAAACATCAAAACGAGGCTGGTCAGGCCTTGGCTGTGTTTTACACACAAATCCTTCTAATAAATCGCTGTAACTTGTCAGGTATTTGTGCTAAGACCCTGAAATATGATTTATTTACTAATGTTAGCATGCTCTTTTGAAGGCTGGTTGTTATTACTTTAGCACATGAACAGAAAGCAGTATTCCTCATTCAATGAGGAATACTGCTTTATGCATAGCGTGTATGACAGTCAAGATTACTAGTACGAAACCCTCCCAGGTTTAAAATTAAAGCTGCGCCTTGTCGTAAGCGCGGTTTAGTCAGAAGCTTCCGAAACCAATGCTGTATCTAATGTTCCTGGAAACGATCTTTCTTATTTACTGTGATAATATTTTCTATCATTTTTCTTTTGTAATAACACAAGGGAAGTCAAACGACGAACTCCGAGAACAGCAGAAAGAAAAGGAACGCGATGAAGCTATCATGGACAAATACATGTTCAACTTTCAATCACTTGCTGAGAAAGGCCCAATGTCAACCTTGGATGGAATGCAGAAAGACGCAGAACGCCGGGTCAATGGTCAGCAGGTTTCTGTGATAGATCCCAACCAAATCTCTCTCAAACAATCGCGACTTCCGATAAGAAATCGACTTGATGTGCCGTCACTCGGCGGTTACGTGGGAGGGCAATTTACAGGATTTGTGAGAAGAAATAAAATTGAAAATTATCTTAAAAGTTTTGAGAAGCGAATAAGAGCACCAACGTCAGCAGAAGGGGAAACAAAGCAAAGAGAGTCGAAAAGGTCCTAGGAGTATTAATAAAACGTGGCCAAAAGGGCATTATAATTAATGAATTTAAGATACTTATATACTAATATATAACCAGTCATGTGGCCTAGTGGTCGAGTATCCGCCTCATGACTGGGAGGTCGAGGGTTAGAGCCCCGGCCGCGTCATACCAAAGACGTTAAAAATGGAACATACTGCCTGCCAGCTTGGTACTCGGCATAAAAGGTATATGGGGTATGGAAGTTAAACACACGGAGCCACAAGCGGACCAGACCCTGCTGTGGCTTTCACTACCTATGTAGCCATGTGGCCTAGGGTTATGGAAACGGAGATAGGCGCCGCCCTATACGTCATTCGGCGTGGGTAGGACTTTAACTCTAATATACTAATGTACAAAGCATCAGATCAATTTATGGAGATAGGTATACACTACCATCAAGAACATATGAACCCCTTCAATATATACGGTGCACTGTAAAAACTGACGGGATGCGAGATTGAACAGGTCGTTTCGTTAAGTGACGGAAATATTTCGAAAGTAATGGCTCTCGACTTAGACTACAGGACGCTCAAGAAATATTTTTGCGAAGTATTTTTTGTTGTTGTTGTTGTTGTTGTGTCTGTGCATGAAGATTCTAGTAATACAAAAGGAACCTTGGCATAAAATCTCGCTTCTCAAGCCTGTGTCTGGATACTATCACGCCAAGAACTATAGCGATGACTGCCATCACGCTTTAATCACGAATACGATCACGGTCACGGTTGGTCACGAACGTCACAATTACGTTGCGTGATTCACGATAGCGTAGCCTGTTCAGTGATTTGTAAAGTCTTTTATATGATAATTTATTTAATATTTTTTGAAATTATATACTCGATGCTGCGTTATTTAGCTATTTCTTTAATAAATGTATTTGTCTAACTATTTGTTAACCTTTTTGTACAAATACCAAGCTGAAAAATGGAGTAAATAAACCATTCATTCGTAGCCTAATCCGACGTCATGAATGAGCTCGTTCAAATTACCATATTCTATTTCCTGTGGAGCAAAAACAACATCAATTATTGAAAAACGTTCCGAGACAAAAAGCTTGTCCTTTTGTTATTTAATAAAAATAGTTTTCGTTCTATGCGAAAAAAACCTTTTCCGTTTGTAGTTCTGTGCTTGACTACAGGAACCACTTGCCTGTTCGTACATGTACACGTATATACTCACAAATACCTAGACTCAAATCAAGTATTATCATCATATCACTCAATATACCGTCACTTAAAGCTTTTAAGTTTTTCCTTGTTTGTCATTCGAGTCCTTTATCATATATTTACTCTTTTAATCAATCCTGAAAAACTCAAGTCGTGTACCAGTTCCATTTTCATGAGTAAATCAATATTTGGGTTGTTATTTTCCTTTTTCATCCATGACGAATGCTAAACATATTTTCGAGTTTAGTTCATGAACTAGAAAATTTGACTCTATCAATCACGACACCTGCAGATCGATAGGTCATGCGCATGCGTGTGCTAGTCAAATAGGTGACGCCTGAGTGATTTACAAGAGTTTAGTAGAAGCTGATCAGTACACTAGTTGGGGTCACGGAATATTCTCCAAACGGTGCTGATTATTGTTAAACCACTGCTAATCGGTATTGATCAGGGAATTTTGTCAAAGAGGAAAAATAAGGGGAAAAATATGGGATACAATATTCAACAGTTTATCAACGACGTAGACCCTAACTTGTTGTGTGGAATTTGTGCAGGGGTGTTAGAGAAAGCCGTCATAACTCCCTGTGGACATTCGTACTGTGACGAATGTTTAGAAACATGGTTACAAAGGAGAATCGAAGAAGAAGGCATTCCAGCTTCGTGTCCTGCCTGTCGAACCGACCTGTTTATGACCGACACAATTCCTGTGCTAGCCCTACGAGGAATCATAGACGGATTGATTGTTCAATGTCCAAACGTTGACGAAGGCTGTAAGATGGTAATTAAGTTAGACACAGTTGACTCCCATTTAAAGAATTGCAGTTATGAAGCAGTGCAGTGTAGTGGGTGTTGGAAAAATATTCGTCGGGGGCAACTAGCTGAACATCACGCGAACTGTGCAAGCATTAGAAGATTCTCTTGTACGTCGTACTCCGAGGAAACGAGGGAGGCTTTAAACCCGACAGTAGAAGAGCTGACAAGACAATTGGCTGAAGTCGAATCCGATTTAAGAAGAACTAAAGATTCATTAAATTTATCTAAAGGAAACGTTAAAAAACTCGAACGAGAGCTAAGAAATATGAGGTATAGAATAGATCTTCATTCGGTTGAAGAAGACGAAGAAATTGACTCAGATTTTGACCCGGAGTACAATTACGGCTACTCGCCTCAAAGTATAGCACAACTCTCTTCTATGATTTCAAGATCTTTGCTTTCTAAGCCTTACTACGTGGACCGAGGATATACCTTCGCGGCCATAAAACGATGCTATGATTATTACCACAATTATCCTGGGTATTCACAGGATGTTCATATGATGTTGGCTACAGCTTATGCCAGTAACTGGTTCACGGAAAGCCACAGAAGAAGTTTCGAAATTTGGTTAGAGACTATAGCGCGCGAGCGATACATTAGATAAAAATCAGTTGTTTTGATTTTGATTTTTTTATTTTGAATAAATGAATTTCAATTGGGTTGTCGTGTTTGGGTCTTTAATTATATTTCCAAACATAACGGCGATGATCGCTGTAGTGAAAAACAATTGATTTGAATAAAAAAAATATTAATTTCTTGCCATTTTCAAAGAATTCATTAGAAATTGAATGTTTTTACACGTGTGCAACAAGTGCTTTTCTTACTTTTATATTCATTTAACAACATTCGAACATCTCTGCGGTTCGTCGCTTCTGTTTCTCGATACTGAATAAATTTACCGGCGGTAATTTCCATTTTCAAAGAAACTGTAGCAAAGAGAAGCACAGTGAGCTATCAGTTCCGAACCGAGTCAATCCGGCGACTACTCGGTAATCATGTCACCAACTATTCTATTCGTCTATTCTTGTGGTCTCGTTTTTTACAGCAACAGGTTTCATTCAAACCTTATACGACACCAGAGCTTTAGTGATTTTTTTATTCGTATTTGAGATGCGTATCGTGTTGATAACGTCTAATTATATCAAATGGCAATTGTGTTGGTTAGAATGTATCCTAATTGTGTTCAAAGCAATAACTTGGTTTTACTTTAATACATCAATTATTTAAACCTTTAACGTGAATTCTTTCAAAATTAGTGGTATTTGCATGGTCGTGTTTATACTTTTCTTCGACAGATTAGAAGTTTTCTTCTGTTTTGTGTTTCTTTTTCTTTCTTTCTTTCTTTCTCAGCTTTACAAGAAAGGTGACATTTTAACTGGAGTATATTAAGAAACCTTTTGTTACCGATCGCTTTTTTCACAGCTGAACGCAATCAGTATGAAAAGTCCACATACCAATGTTGTTAACTTCTTATTTCGTTTGCTTTTGTTTATCAGACCAGTCTGTTTTGTTTTCAACTATTATCCTTTTCAGCTTTGTTTCAAAGGCAGCTCACTATTCTCCTTAAGGAGAAAGCCGGACGTGCTCAAACTAATTAAAAAACCTGTCGTAATAGTTGGTCCTTAACTGCCTGCAAGGGGAGGGAGGGGAGGGAGGGATGATGGGGTTAGTGGTGTTAGGTTGGAGTGGTGGTGGTGGTGTGTGTGATCATTTTATTTACGTTATAAAATGCACAGAGTGTTCAGCTAAAAGAGAGATACACTTCTAAATAAGCTGAAGGGGCATATTAAGCAGAAATATTGATTTCCCAACGGAGGATCAGAACTATTTTGATAAACCCAGAGAAAAATTGTCAGAAGCTGTTGGCAAAATACATATTCATTTTGCTTGTTTCGAAGAAAGGGAAATGAAACGATCAGTGAAATGAAAAGAATAATGATAATAAGTATAGGAAATCGAACGATCTTGAGGACAATTCGTAATTAACGGGTACGAGTGATGTTTTGAAAGTTCTCATTGAGAACTTTCAAAACATCACGAGTAACTATTAATTAAGAATTGTACGAGAAGATCGTTCGATCGTTCCAAAAGAAGAGAAAACAAGTAAAAGCGTTGTCAAAAAAGGTTCAAAAAGGCTCCACGATTTCTAGTACAAAGAGACCTGTGAAAATCTTGAAAAAATTTTCCTGGGAATTTCTAATGAATTCTAAGATATTCTTAAAATACAAGGAAAATCTTTCTAGGATTTCCTAGTATTGCCTTGTAAATTCCTAAGAACAAGGCGTGAAATTTCAAGGTAAATTGGGACAAAGAATGTGAGCATTGC
>WUAP02207770.1:0-20611 GCA_015163945.2 Stichodactyla helianthus | reverse complement strand
AATAAAAAATAATAAAAAAGGGGGGTTCACTTTAAAAACTACATTCATTTAAATTTTTTTTTCCCAGCCCCCCCCCCCCCCCCAAAAAAAAAAAAACACTCTTTACTTTATTAGTATATGACCAGTCACTTAATAACCTCATTAAAAGCGCACTTTAAAATTATACTATTGTTTTATATTATTTTTCACAGTCTGGGTCGGTGCTGCAGCTGTTGGTCTTACATATCTCTGTGGTCCTTTATCTACTTACCTCTGTCACCGATTTGGTTGTCGCATCGTTGCCTGTACTGGTAGCATCTTGCTAGCAATATCTGGATTTCTAACATCGTATGCCAGGGATATCTCATGGATGTACCTTACATTCGGTGTTCTTAATGGGCTGGCTTCAAGCATGTTGTACTTCTCATCCCTTGTAGCATTGATAGAGTATTTTTGCAAGCATCTACCTACAGCCAGTGGGATATCTGTGTCTGGTTCAGGAGTAGGAACAGTGACTATAACCTTTTTGCTGCAACATCTCATCTCGCGATACGGATTGAAAATCACTTTCCAAGTTGTGGCAGGGATGTCTGCAATCTGCTTCGTCGCTGGTCTAACTTATGCGCCTCTTGTAAGTTCTAAGGAAAAAAGTTTAAAAGAATCCTTTCACGACTTGCCCCTCATGTCTTCAGAGAAAAAAGACATTAAATCTGGGAAGCAAAAGACGTTCCTGATAAAATGCTTAAAGTCATTCAAGTTAGGAAAGCATTGGAAGAACAAAGGGTTCATTGCCTGGACTGTCAGCATGACGTTCATCATGTTTGTCTGTTATGTTCCCCTAATGTACCTTGTAAGTATATTTATAATTTACGTCTAAGGGACCGGTCATTATTTGTGGCCTGGGGGACGGGACGGTTGATGGAATTTTTTGGGGGGTGGTGGTGGGGGGGGGGGTTCACAAGGTTTTGCAACGAGTGTGAAAGGGAATCAGTAAAAAACGACAGACAAGAGGGAAATCACATTAATTTGTCAGTAAATTTGTTCGAAAATAAAGGGGGAATCACTGAAGTCCCATTGTGCCTCAGGAGGGATCAGATAATTTTTATGGTGTCACATCAAAAATCCTCCAACCCTCCCCCCCAGGCGATAAATAATGACCGGTCCCTATCCCTAAATAGCATTTAGATTAGAAGTGGTTATAGATTCATAGCTTTTACTTACCTTCCCCAAAAGAGTCGTCCTCTATATCTGCAGTCGTCAGAAGCAGAGCTGAAAGTCCCGCGGCTACAAACTGGAGAAAGTAGAAGTTATTTCATTATGACGTCACACCAAAACAATCTATTGCGCTAAGGATCATGGTCGTTACAAGGGGACAAAACAGTTAACAACAGAATGAAAATCGATATGAAATGCGTTTTGTAGACTGTAGAAAAGCCACTAAATACAGTAAATATTGTACATCTTATGTTCGGAAACCAGATAATTTGAGAGTAAACGTTTCCTAGCAGAACGAATTGGGCTCAAATTTCTATTGTTCTGGACGATTTCTGTCCCCCTCATAAACAAGTCGTGACGTCATAGGGCAATTTCTCGTATGAAAACATACTATGACGTCATAGCATGTCGTCAGAGCAGCTCAATCTGGGGGACAAAACAAAGGACTTTTGCTCTCTTGAGAGCTAGAATCCATTGTTTTGTCCCCCAGATTGAGCTGCATTCTGGCGTGCTGCATGGGGTCTATTAGCTCGTAATGTTTAACTGGCCCACCAAAAAAAGAAACACTCAAAGTCAATCCTTAGTTTTGTTTGATACTTTAACATGTTACGATACTTGTCGGGAGTGTGTCCATGTGCGATTTCCCTTTTTTCTTTTCTATTTCTTTTTCTTTTTTTCTTTTCATTAAAGAGTGTATATCTTGTGACTGTGAAAAACTCAGTGGCATGACACCGTCACGGTCACCACCTCTCTACTTGACTGCTAAGGCGAACGGCACACGGGTTATGCGCACCCGTAGGTTACCGAGTCGCACCGGATGATGTGTCCAGTTGTTAGAATTATAATCGAAGTTATTATTTCTGCTGCAGGTACGACTAGCAGAAGACGTAGGTGTGCCTCCAACTAAGGGTGGCTTCCTCATAAGCATCTTTGCTATCTGTTCAACAGTCGGCAAGATAGCATTCGGAAGGTTAGCCAATCTCAAGTACACAAATCGTCTTAGGATGGCGCAGATGTCATTACTCTTCATGGCTGTCGCGACTAGTCTTCTCCCCCTTGCTAAGTCGTACAGTGCTCTGATTGTTTACAGTGCCGTACAGGGCTCCTTCGATGGATCGTTCGTTGTGTTGATAGGTTTAATCACGAATGATATTGTTGGTAAAGAATTAATGGCCGGAGCTGTCGCAAGTATTTACTTTGTGATCTCATTCCCGATGACCATAGGACCGCCAGTAGCGGGTTAGTAATTTTAAACTGATTTAAGGTACACATGCCAGTCAGGGGCGCCTAAGATGGACCAACAATCGCTAGGCTTCGATTCCACTATAGAGCGGAAGTAGACGCTGTATCCCGGAGCGGCGCCTGCATGCCAGGGTTTCATCACGCAGGTCTTCTTGTTGAGATCATGATATTGTGCGTCAGTGTTGCTTTACTGTAACGTGGAATTTTGTAAGATGGGAAACGATACGACAAAATACGTAGCCCTACTTTAGCTGTACCGTTCCTTTACCGTAACAGTAACTACGCGTTAGAATTGGATAATTCGCGCGTAGACATTGGAAAGATATTTTCGCATAAGTGGGAAACATACGGTACTGACTTACAGCACGTACACGGTACGGTATGCAGTAACACTGAAATAACTCTGTTAAAACTGTGCATCATGATGTCTGGCGAGAGTATTCCATAAGCGCATTGATAAATAGCGAAAATTCGTCATTTTGATATTTATCTTGTCCCTAGTGCGTAGTGTCGAATTTTCAACATTTCCAATCCGAGATGTGTTGCGCAAATGGTCAGTCATTAGGAAGACGATGTTGTTTATTAACTACTGTCTTATCCATGTTTGTAGGCATGTTCTACGATCATTTTGGGAACTATCATGCCGTATTCTTCCTCTCTGGAGCACTCACATTTGCTGGTATGTTCATCATGTTTTTCATTCCCTGGCTGACGCCACCAATGTTACCAAAACATGACTGCTTTAAACAAGACTTGAACCCGATGAAAAACAAACCTATCGGTGGCTCCAGATATGGAAATCGTTACGACTTGTCTTGCGTTGATGAAAAACACCTCGCAGATCTGTTTGGTGAGAGTGGTGCTGATCGCTTACTTAGGAGAAACTGCTCCTTCCTCGACGGTAATCCTACGAATTCTCAACGATCCAGTTTTGTTCTCTTCACGATCGTCTCCGAGGAGAATCAGCGAGATATTTCAGCTTATTCCAGTTACCAAGATTTGGCTCTCAACAATGACACCACAACTAATTTCTCAAGCTCATTGAAAACGTTTTTTGGATCTCACTCTAGTTTGTTCTCTCAGACCAACAGCATATTGGATGCACCGCATCTAGAATCTATACTAGAAATAGTTAGTACTCGGTGTGATTCGGAACATCAAGTCTTGATTCACAGAGACGCGAACTTGGGAACAGTTTCTGAATCGGGAGAAATAGTAAACGATAGCTTCTTAGCGGTCGAAAACAAAATAGAAAACGACACACTAGAAAACGAGACAGTAATAGCTTTTGGCGGTTCAAATAAAAACGATATCGATCAAAATCATGAAGGAATCGTGGCACAGGAGGAAAAAGCGATGTGTGAAGATAACTCCCTTGGTGGAGTGGATGAGGGCGACGTTACTTCCAGTTTAAGCATTTCCAACTCAATCTCTTCATTAAGCTGCGATCCCAAGAAGAGTTATTCTCGACTGTCAACTGGAACCGCTGATAGTGGTTTTGATGATTGCAAAATTGACTTTTTGACCGATGAATATGATACTGGATCAAAAGGTAGTTTAGTAGAGAAGTCATCTCTCTCAAAACACATTTTTGCTCATTGGTACAGTTGCAGCGACGTGTCTGTTCTGTCTGAAGGAAGAGGACTCAACAATAGTTTACAAGGTGTCCTATCCAACTATAGCCAGGATTCTATTGACAGCTGTAAAAGTCAAATGGTGGACTATTACGATGAAATAATTCTCAACTTTCCTCCTGAACCGCACGATGAACGCGACGAGGAAGGAAGTGTAAATAGCCTGGAAAATGACGGTATGATCCAAGAAACTGATGTATGAATGCGCGCGCTTGTTGTGCGTTGTATATACAGGCAGAGTGGAGGCAGCTCAGTGGTGTTTGGATGCGCGCACTTGTTGTGCGTTCCATATATAGGCAGAGAAGAAGGCAGCTCAGTGGTGTATGGATGCGCGCACTTGTTGTGCGTTCCATATATAGGCAGAGAAGAAGGCAGCTCAGTGGTGTATGGATGCGAGCACTTGTTGTGCGTTCCATATAGGCAGAGAAGAAGGCAGCTCAGTTGTGTTTGGATGCGCGCACTTGTTGTGCGTTCCATATATAGGCAGAGGTGGAGGCAGCTCAGTGTGCATGAATACGCGCGCTTATTGCGCGTTCTATATATAGGCAGAGGTGGAGGCATGCGCAGTGGTCCATGAATGCGCGCACTTGTTGCGCGTTTCCTATAGAGGCAGAGGCGTTCACGGTCTATTTAATAACCAGCTGGTTTCCCAAAGACAGCTATAGTTGACGGGCTATTGACAATTCGCAGGATTGAAAAACTCTTATAAACATTCAACTATTACTACCTATCAATCTACTTTAACTGAAATGACCTCTAATCGACTTTTGCAGCGTAATGTTTTCCAATCTTAGGTGCTTAAAGCCGCATCTACACGAGCACGTTTTCTACTTCACAAGTATTCTTGACAGTTTTCATTGCTCGTGTAGACAATCAGCAAGTGTTTTTTTTGTTGTTGTTGTTGACATTTTTTCATTGACAAGGTTTTCTTGCTCGTGCAGATGATGAACATGTTTTCCATTACAAGTTTAGGCTGTACCCGCAATGCCTTTCCGGCTTTCCTTGTCAAGGAAAAATTGCTCACTTTAGTCAATTTCTTCTCGCAAAGGAAAACTTGCTGGTGTAGATGCGGCTTAATGGTAACGCTTGAGAGGTTTGAAATTGGAAAATATTACGTCTCAGTAAATGGAAATCGAATATTCCTTTCCCTTTTATCGGTTGAAAATAACCTTAAAGACCTGAACAACTGCTCTTATAAATAAACCTGTTAAGGAAACAGTCACGTGTTCTACAGCAGGGTGCCTGATGTGGTCAGCAATCTGGATCTGACTATTTTATGCAAAAAAGAAAAAAATATATTTAAAGATTCAAAGAAGGAAAATTTATTTGATAATGTTATGTGATTATAATTATGTTTCATCAAAATATTTTTGAAATATTGACGGTGGTCGTGCTGTGCGTTATTTATTGTTACTCTTACAGAAAAAATATCGTAATATTTTATATTTTATAATAATTTATCTTTTTCTATCTAATTCTATCTATTAACATTTTACTAGTACAAGATAATATATGAGCTTCAATATCATGATTTTTATTAGTTATTGATTCCAGGTATTTCTGCTGTTTTGAATGATGAATAGACGAATAGAAATGGGAAACCGCGAGCTTTTTCTCGTTACCCATAATGCACTGTATCATGGTCACGCAGTGTATTATGGGTAAAACAGGTCAATATAGTTGAGTTATTGCTGTCTATTTTTGTAAGAAAAAGTTTTTATAAAAAATATAGAAAGAACACTGCAGTATGATGATTCTTGCTGTCTGTATCCTTTCCAACGAGAATAAGGGAGCATTCATTTTTTTTGGGGGGGGGGGGGGCGGAGGAATTGCAGGAATCAAATATAAAAAAATGCTAGCCCCCCCCGGTAAGGATTGAACTATTTTGATGACCCACCCCACTACCAAATATAAAAATGTACTGGTTAAACTGGTTTAACTGTCAGAAAAAAATGTGACCCACCCCTTTTCATTTAAAAAAATTTTTTGACTCCCCCCCCTAAAAAATGAATGCTTCCTAAAAGAAGAAAGACGTGACCGCCATGTTGGTAAAATGAAGTGTATTTTTGTATGTTTCGAAAAGTGTTAAAATTGCCTGTCCTTAGTAAGTACGTGAAATTTAGAGCAATGTAGAAATGTACGTGAAATTGATGGAAATAGAAGCTGATATTTGCTTATTTTATTTAAATGAAGTATATAATACGAATAAAGAATCCCTGTAAATATATATTCAGTTTGATATCTTTCTTGTATCTTGTCTACCCAACCTATCCTGTCCAAGTAGATGATAGCAGCGTTATGCGAACGGGTAGGGGACTGGGTTACAAGAATTTTCTTCCTTATTCTGCCCCAATCCCCTTCCCGTTGCCCTAATTCCCTCGCATCGCTATGCAGGCTAGGTACAACAGTAAGAGCTTTAGAGCTTTGAAGTTGTGACGTACTAGATAGAATAGACCTTTTTTTCAAGGTTGCGCGCTAATCCAAATCCAAGAAACTTAACGGGCCACGACACTAGAACACACGTTTATGATGAGAATGATCATACCGTTCTACGATATTTTTCAATAAGAATTTATAAAATTGATTGTCTTCTTTAAACTATAAAATATGCTTCTCGATTTTATAGCGATTTTACGCTTTTTTGTTTTGTGGCTCGTCAAGTTCGGGTCGCACGCGCGCAACCTTGAGAAGATGCAGGAGAAAAAGGTTCATAGAAGATAGAAAGGTCAATAAAAACATGCCTAAGAATATTTTGCGCAATTTTTGAAATCTCTACCTACAAGAAACCAGATCGCCGGGGTTTTTGCGCGCTGATTATTTTTCTTTTAAAATTCTGCACTACATTAACGACTTTTGTTTATCATGGAACTGAATTTGGTATCTGATTAATCTTGGACCATACCAACAGACGCGATGCTGAAGCGTCGTATGACAGGGCGTACATTAAACGGTTAGCTGGAGAATTGGACTCTAACACCGCTATCCATAAGGACTAATCAGGGAGCTCGGTCGAAGCCTAAAGGTATACACACACCGGGTCATTTTACACAACTACTACACACGAGAGACCATGCTGCGGGAGCTGCATCAGTGAGCGTGAGCCTGGGGCTCCCGCTTCAACCTTATTTTGATGAAATCTTTGTTACACACGAAGGAGCAAAATGACCCTGAAGGCTGCTCCCGGAGTAAAACCCTTAGTGTGATCTTAGTTTTGTTGTTGTTGTTGTTGTTGTTGTTGTTATAGGAAGTGAACAGGTGCACCATCTTGCTTGCACAGGAAATGATCTATTTAGCTTGCGTGCTGGGGAAGGGGTGACAAACGGTTGTACAGACAATTGTGATCAGTGGCTTTTCGTAACCTACACATGTCCAAGGAAAGGGTGAAGTCTACCCACTAGTGTCAATGAAAGCAAGGCCTGCTTCAAATGCACAAAAGGAAGCGCAAGTACGCCTCGCCAATGATTAGCGAGTGAACTTAAAATGAAAATGTATTACTGTACATTTTACTCAACTATCCCGATTCTGATTGGCCGAGAGCCTACAGCCAATTCGTGATATACACAGAAAAATCTGCAGATATGAGGCGTGGCGATTGAGGACACCAAACGTGAAGTACATGTATACGATACTGGTGGCTACCGAGGTCCAAAATCCAGAGATTGCTAGCAAGAATGCTACCAGTGCAGGCAACGATGCGACAGCCAAATCGGTGACATAGGTAAGTAGATAAAGGACCACAGAAATAGGTAATGCCAATAGCTAATGAGCCAACCCAAGCTGGAAATAAACAAGACAAAATTCAAATATATTATATAAATTATATTTTAATTGCTATCTCGCCACTGATTGGCTAACAACATCCAATCACCGATAGCCTGTGCACTCGACATGATAAATGTATTATCTGCAGAAAAATTTGCAGATATGGGATTTATCAGGTCGAGTTTAATGTCCAAGTGTTATTAGACGCGCGCTTAAAAATAGATTGTAAACGTAAAATATAAGAATTTCCTAAATTTTCAAAATGTATAATAAAACAATTATTGAATTCGGTTTTCGCATGATATCGTAAATTGTCAAAACCTCGAGTCTGTGTATCCGCCTCAGCCTACGGCTTCGGCAGATAACACAGACCTCGGTCTTGATAGGCTAATCGGCTTGTTGGCACGTCTGTGACACGCAAAGGCAAGCAAAATGAATGCGCATTGAACATCATGAACAGTGACTTGCGTTTGAATTTCGATTCCATTTTTGCGTAAAACATTTCAAATGCAAAAACAGATGCAAGATAAAATGAAAATAATTTATTCCTTTTCCTTTCATTTTGCGCTTGCGTTGCTCGTGTTGAATTTGGATAGACGAGAAAGAAACCAGCGCAGGAGGAAAGATGAGAACGATAGGTTTATACAGTTATTTCAAAAAACGTTGACGGGGCGAACGGAGAAGCAACTGTGGAGAAATGAAGGCTCGAACACACGATACGATGTTCCCTGCGACGTTTGCTTGCAACGGGGAAATCGCACCGTGTGTCCACCCGTGCAAGTGTTGCGCACGACGTCCAAGGTGATACACGAGACGATTCCCAATTTTTCGCGCAACGTTGTTGCGAGTTGCGTTGCAAGTTTTCGAAGGCGATTCAAAAACGCGCAACATGTTACCGTGACAGAGATTGCGTGGAAAATTGTCCAGCATGCCATGTTAAACGAGAACAATTTTTCGTGCAACACAACTCGCAACATTGTTACGCGAAAAATAGTTTTTGCGAATCCTCTCGTTTAAGACCACCTTCATGGGTGACACACGATCTCCCCGTTGCAAGCAACGTCGCAGGGAAGTCGCATTGTGTTTCCGAGACTTAAGAATTTCTTCATTTTCATTTCTTAAAAACCTAAACAATACCTGCACCATTCAGCGAAGATCTTCAGCAGGTATTGGTTTAAGTATTTAGAAATAAATGTGAAGAAATTCTTATTGCTCCACAGTTCCTCCGCTGTACTCGTTATGAATTAAGAAAGAAAATAGATGTGTGAGATGCGTGACAAAATAACACAAGCCATTTAAGTGTCACAGCGCAAGCCATATATTTTTATATCATGAAGACAAATTAAATTCTAAAACGGAAAATTTCTTTCGTTGCGTGACAGGGTGACGGTAATAAAATGTCAACATAAGAGAACTCTACGTTGTTTATCTACTTCTTATTTTTCCCGTCATATTTCCTTCAACAAGATTAATTTTATGCATTGAAGCTCTCAATAAGTAGACAAAATATAATTGAAGGGGAAAACAAGTTTCTCCTAAAAATACAGCAAAAAATTTTTTTTGTGTTTTTCGCTTTATAAATTTCACTAAAAATTGCACGAGACGATGCAGCTCTTCCGTGAACCGACCGAATAACTGATCTCAATTAGCTTAAACGTTTTGTACATAAGCATAAAAAGAGTCCATTTTTAATTTTTAGAGAAAAAAGTTTGTATTCGCTCGGTAATGTTGTTCCTAGCAGTAAACTTCTGCTGTCATTCAACCTAATTTTTCCTCGTTTTGTTTGGTTAAAGCATTAGAGTTGGTACTGGTCCTTCTTGATCAACTGGTTTTTGAAAAGATTATTTAAATTAGCACGTCACGACAAAAAGGCACGCTTGTGGCTCGTGCTATCATCGTGGGTCAATTTCCTAAAGATTATTATATTACTCATGAAATAAAACGCAGAAATTTTAGTTTAAGTTTTGAAGGATATCGACTTAAAAATCCATTTTACTTGGATGCAGTTCAGGGTTAAGTTAAGCCTCAAAATAGACTTTGAACCAATGTATTACGGAGAATATTTATAATCGCTTAACAATGAAATTAACATACTGTAATAAGTACTGGAGCGTTTGTTTGTCAAAGCTTTACTTTATCTCCCTTTTCACACTTTCCACTGAGGAATATTCAACATTTGACGAATTCTAATAAGTTTTCAAAGCGAGGAGAAGTTCCTCAAGCAAAATATCTTTGAATGCGCTGAGAATTTACTAAGAAAAAATAAAATTTTAAATTGCTATCCAACACTGTTGCAGTTTGAGAGTATGACGCCATAGCTTGGGCGCAAAAACTTGCCTAACCGGTACAGTTTTCTTGTCAAACAAGCAATCGGAAAAATTTTTTCTTGCCGATCAAGCCATTAGTTCCCTGTTGGTCGAGGATGAGGAAGGCTATGTCTTTTATCGCTTATCTAGAAGACTTTAACTAGGAAAGAAGTTCAAGACCGATATTTAGCGCTCTCCTCGTACCTATGTCAGTGAAAACAGTTCCAATTAGCAACAAATAGGCCAAATAAGCTCACTTGAAAGCCTTGTTGTTGCCCGATTATGAAAGCGCCGAAGATGCTCCAAGTTCAAATCGCAGAAAAATATACTGACTCTTTCTGGTCATGGATTGTCTGTATTTGTTCGTTTTCGTTGCAGCTGCTTGTCGGCGGTCTACATTGTTCGTTTGGTACGTTCTTCGTTGTGTTACTCGATAAATTTGGTAGAAGCGAAGCGGAGACTGGTGAGTTTATGTTGTTATTGTGATAATTTATATTCTCAGTACAGTTCGAAGAATACGAACACCAGTTTGATATTATTCTACCTGCATCAATACCTTCTGCCCTTTCGGCTCAAGAAAAAATCTCGCCGATCCGAGGAGAGAAAAATTTTCTCCATCCAAGAAAAAAATTTTTTGGTGAATCTTAATTTAGTAAACACAGCTGAAGACACACAAAGTAGGCGATCATAAATCTAGACGTGGAAAAAGTTTCCTTTCCCATTTTCGTCTACTATTAAAGCTCTCTTCTTTGGTTTTGCATCCGTGTCTTAAGAGACTCAAATTACAAGGACATAGGGTTAAGAAGGATTTGAAAGCTGCAACACGCCATCAGATATTAAGATCTCCGCGGGAGCTGGTTCGATATATGCGCGGGTGGAATCATGTGACGAGCGCCACCCAGTACAGGATGGAGAGCTTGGCAATTTTCGTAGAAAAAGCCGCTACTTTTCAATATATTTTTCATCTTTTGTTAAACTTCCAAGAACCAGAATCTCAGTTGGAAAAACTTAAGATATTTATTAGTTTTTCTAGTTTCTTTCTAATGCGTACGGTTGCTCATGTGATTCACAGGAGTCCAAAGTCCAGTGGTCATTTACATCCGGGGAATATTAATGAATTTCCTTTGCAATACCTACTTTAAATTTAAAACCTGTTATTACATGTACCTAAACAGTCAGTGCGTGAAACCTGGATTGAAATTTATTCACATATTCGCCGTTCCAGAGCGATAAGTCTGCCAGCGCGGGTTGTCATTGAGGTTTTTCATGTGACGTCACGCATGCGATAAATTTGTTTTCTTTGAAAAAGGGGTTTACAAATTTGTCATACAGATATTAGTAACACTGCGCAATTCCGTGGAGATTGCATCATGGTAAACTATCGAAGATACAAGTAAAATTTGCCCGGTCAGCATACATTTTTTTGTAAAACTTCTAAGGTTCAAAAATTCACCTCAATTTCCTTGGAATTTGAATAACCTTCACGGAACTTCACTGACAATTTTACTAATATCTATATGACAAATTTGACTGTAAACTACTTTTTCAGACAAAACAAATTTCTCCATACCGTGACGTCACAGTGAAAAAACCCAATAGCCGATGGCTACTAGTGGTTAAGGCATAATTTCTATCTCTCTCTGATCGGAAACTGGTTTACTGGCGCTTGCAAAAACAAGTAAAAAAAGAAGAGTCTCGAGGACCTAAAGGAAGAAGAAAGAAAACTAATTAACATTTTAAAATATTTGGTGAAATTTTAGCTGCAATAAGAAAAAGAACTGAAAGGAAGAATGAAAATTATAGTCACCAAGCCAGCTTGATAGATTTTGTTTTCTAATTGGACAACGAAAGCAACCAATCAGAACGCAACTCAATCGTGACTAGAAAAACTAGTTTTTGTTTTTGAATTGGCGCTGAATTCAATTTGTGCACACCTTCTTCTCCTATCCTGGTTAAAGGACATCAAAAAGATCTTGAAGATCATGATTGAAGAAGAAAAATATTTGGGTAAAACAAATGAGCGGAAGTCCTGGGGATCTTTCAGGAGACACCGGTAGATCTCACCGGGGTGTTAAACAGGCAAAACGTGGAAATCCTTGAAGGTCTTTCTAGAATCATGGGCTGTAATCACACGGCAGCCATGTTTATTCCCAAGAGAATGAAAACTTTTGTTCTTCCTCGCGTGAACTCGTTCTGAAGTGTTTGAATGCGAGGCCACTGGGGAAAAGACTATTGTCCACGGGGTAAGAAGAGCAAGTTGACATTCTTAACCGGAAAAGCGTTCCGAAAATAAAATATGACCACCACCAGTAATCTGTCACGGTCCAAAAGAACCTATGGACGCAGGAAAAATAGAGGATAATTACATGGCGCACAAAGATACGAATTTTGTCTTTAAGTATTGATGACATCTCTCACGAGAAGACAAAAATTCGTCAAGCGGCCATGAAATGTTCTGTTTACTTTGTAGATATCGATGAAATATCCAGGACCAACGAAGAATTATAAGAACATTTGTGATTAGTTGATACGATAGTAAGCATGGGAGGTTGATATCTTCACGTGTGAAGGACGTATATACCTCTTATTAACCGTAACTCTTTTCCACTGACTTATGGTGCAAGGGCGTAGCGCCTTGGCCATAAAAAGGTGGAAAAACGAGGTTCCATATAACTTACTTACTGAGAGCCATGGGAAACAAAGAGGATATTGCACGGTGGCACGAAGATATGGAGTTTGTCTTCAAGTGGAAAGAGATATTTCACGAGTGAGCGCAGCGAACGAGAAAAATATACCTTTTCACTCGAAGACAAACTCCATATACTTCAAGCCGACGTGTAATTTTCTTTTTATCATAAAATTACTGAGATTTTAAGAAAAAGAGTTGAAAACATACAACAAACAGTACACCAAACAATGAAATTGAAAATTAACCTGATATCACGTGATATTGAAATCCTGCGCTCTGATTGGTTGTTTTTGACATCATCATATGTGAATGATATCAAATCCCGATACCATCTATATTTGCACGCTCTAGTGTGTAGGTATCGAAGTAAGTATATGATAAAATACATTTATCATGTCGAAATCACACGCTATCGAGGATTGGCTGTTGTTAGCCAATCAGTGGCGAGATAGCAAGTTAAATGTAATTTATATAATACATTTTAATTTTGTCATCTTTCTTTATTTCCAGCTTGGGTTGGCTCATTAGCTATTGGCATTACCTATTTCTGTGGCCCTTTATCTACTTACCTGTGTCACCGATTTGGTTGTCGCATCGTTGCCTGCACTGGTAGCATCTTGCTAGCAATCTCTGGATTTTGGACCTCGGTAGCCACCAGTATCGTATACATGTACTTCACGTTTGGTGTCCTCAATGGCCTCGCCTCTAGTTTGCTGTACTTCTCCTCTCTCGTCGTCTTAATTGAATACTTCCATAAACACTTGTCGCTAGCCAATGGCATCGCTTTATCGGGGTTAGGCGTTGGAACGCTTTCAATCAACATGTTATCCCAATACCTTATTTCCAAATATGGCTTGACCATCACCTTTAAGGTCGTTGCTGGATTCTCAGCGATCACGTTTCTTGCTGGGTTGGCTTATTCCCCACTCAAAAAGAAAGGAGAACAACCAGAGAAATTGAAGAAAAATCTGCAGAAAGAAGAAAATATTCCTGTTCAAAAGTCTAGTTCGTTCGCTTCCAAATGCGAGAGATTCTGCAGACCAGGAAAACAATGGAAGAACAAAGGGTTTCTGCTGTGGACTGTGGCTATGGCTCTCATCCTATTCGCCTACTACATCCCATGCATGTATCTAGTAAGTTGTTGTTCAAATAAAAGGAAATTAACTAATTGTGTGAATTGTATCAATTACGCATGCCCAGTTTATTCTGCCTGTGTCTGACCTGCCGCTTACCCATGCGATGGTTGGTTGCTGGCAGTCGTACACAGGCATCAACTTGTTCGTAGGTGTGTATATAGACATGTACACACCTTAGATAAATAAATAAATTATATGATTAATGTAAAATCAACATGGTTAACTTTTTCTGTGAGGTTCAGTGTGTTTGTTTTTGTACTTTTTTATCAAGTCCGTAGCCAGGATTGTGTGTGTTGTGTGTGTATGTTGGGGCGGGGGGGGTGGGTCGACCGAGGCCAAAGCAAAAGTGGACCAAAGTATCGAAATGATGGACCTTGAGTACCCTAAAATGCAAACCTTTGGGTGCTTGCAGGGGTGTACCCCTTCTGGCTACGAGCTTGTTTATCTCCTAATCATGCTATACAACACACTAATCCTCTTCTCCAAACCTTTATACCCTAATATTCACTAGTGCAAAATCGACCGTGAACGGTTCTTTGAGCCAGAATTGAAAACGTTCACGGGATTTCGTGGCATTGACTGGAACAAATCTCATCACATATCTCAGTGAGAGACTAAGAAAAATGGCATTGAGCACACATGTTCACTGGTTGCCTTGGTAACATGACCCATCTACTAAACTTCAAATTGGCTGCTTTGGTATATCCGCTGACCAATCTACTAAGCCTCAAATTGGTTGTCATGGTAACTTGACTCGTCTCAGTCTAACAAGGAAACTTAAATCCACAGAAGTTATAATCTACTGTTGACGTAAGTATTCCCTTAACTGCATGAGATTTACGATGCCGGGTTTTAGCTTCCGTTTTTGTTGCTACGACCTCGACGTACATTGCCATGGAGACGCCATGGAAACCAAGACACGGTGCAACAGGCCAGAATGGGAAGTCACTTATAAAAACTTTTCTGCTGGTAAGTAGTTCATGAAGAGGACAGCCTGGTGTTAATGTCCAATGGCGGTCGTCGCCGCAAGACAACTAGCCAAGGTTACAAATGCGGAGATTTTCAGATATTAGAGAATAGAATAGATGTTAAACGTTGATTTAGATTTAACATTTCAAGCTTGTTCTTAGTTTAATTTGTATTCAAAATGGTACACCGTTGTAAATAGAAATATAGAAGTTTAGGTCGGTAAAAACGCAAAAGAGTGTCACATAAATACAACAGAATAGTCAAAAGGTTAAAACCAGTAGAATAACATTCAAGATCAGAAGCAGAGATGGACAGCAATGGAATATCACAGATGGATATTTTGGCCTCATACAAGATTAACTGCGTATCGACTGGAATAGCCTGGCCCTGTAAATGGAACCTTTGGTGGATTTGACGCGGAGAAATTCTGTCTAAACCCTAACTTTGTTTCTTTAAAGAAAAGATATAAAATAAAGTTTTTCCATTTGAAACGAAACGACTGAACAATTTTTCTTTCATTTCCATTAATGAGATTTTCATAATTTAGTGGTTGACGTTTTAAATGAAATGCTAACAAAATGATTGTGTTATTTCTTCTTGATCTCGAAGTTTGCCGGCTAACTTTAGCGGAAGCTCCACTCGGCATCGATCTCATGCATTTTTTTACTCTCTGAATTTAATTTCTTTTTCAGTTCCTATATATCTTATTCCAAAATTAAATAAGATTTTTGAATCCACAGTTGAAGATAGCTCAAGATGTTGGTGTCCCAGCTTCTAAAGGAAGTCTACTGGTCGGCCTCATGTACGTTAGCCAGTCCATCGGGAAGATAATATGCGGCAGGCTTGCTGATCTTCGTTCCGCCAATCGTCTTCTCATGGCCCAGCTATCATTACTCGTGATCGCAGTAGCAGGCTGTCTCCTACCACTAGCAAGGTCGTACACTGCGCTGTTCACCTACGCCATTATCCAGGGATTTTTCGACGGGTCGTTTGTTGTATTATTTGGCTTAATTACTCATGATATTGTCGGTAAAGCATTGATGGCGGACGCTGTTGGTAGTATTTGTTCTGTGATATCAATACCAATGACTGTGGGACCGCCTGTGGCTGGTAAGTAATAAATCGGAAAATCGTGGTCTACTGCGGATAACACGCATTGTATACCATGATGTTGTATATCCTTTAACAGTTTATAATATATTTCCCATGATGCGCACTGGTTACCATGGTGATGTTCCTCATCATTACCAACTCATCATCCAGTGCGCACGAAGCCCATTGGTTACTATGGTGATGCAGTTCTTTTATGTATTCGGCATGTATCGTGATGTGCACTGGTCACCATGATGATGTAAATCATAAGTATCATCTCTTGATGTAATGCGCACACGGGCAATGGTTCCAGGTGCAGATGCAGTTCGGCCAACATTTCATGATGTATCACGTTACGCACCGGTCACCGTGATGATGATAAAATAAATCACTGTTGACTCACGATGTATTGCGCACGACGCGCATTGGTTTCCTTGGTGATGGTGTAATTTTGCTGACATGTCATGTATCATGATGCGCATTCGACACCGTGATGATGATAACTGACGGTCTATTGCGCAAGACGCGCATTGGTTCTCACGGTAACGCAGTTCAGCCAATGTTTCATGGTGTACCATGTTGCGCATTGTCAACTCATAATATATTGCGCACACGCTAATCGGTTACCATGGCGATATAATTCCTTTAACAGTTCATGATGAGTAATAGAATAAATGGATGCCTTGGACTTCGTTCACTGGTTGCCCACTTAGTATTACGATGATTTACTTCATGATATCAACTCATAATGTACTGAGCAATAAGCGTACAGGATTAACAAGACGTAGCTCAAAATGATCCGTTTCCGACACCCTGTGCATAGTGCAAATTAGGTTACATAGTGCGTAGTGTCGAATTTTCAACATTTCCAATCCGAGATGTGTTGCGCAAATGGTCAGTCATTAGGAAGACGATGCTGTTTACTAACTACTGTCTTATCCATGTTTGTAGGTATGTTCTACGACTTCCTTGGAAACTACAATGCGGTGTTCTTTCTTTGCAGTGGGCTTATATGTGTAGGAATCTGCATCACGTTTCTCGTACCCTGGCTAACGCCACCAGCATTAGCACAACTGGATTACGATAAACAAGTCTTACTTTCAATTGAGAACGATCTCGATAAATGTCATGAAGACGACAAAGAGTACGACATGTCATATGTCGACGAAAAGAAACTAGCCGATTTATTCAGCAAAAAACATGGAATCAATCATCTACTGGAAAGAAATCGATCCCAACTTGATTTCGGCGCAGCATCTAGACCGTCTAGCTTTGTCTTGTTTACTATCGTATCAGACGAACATCCTCATGATATATCAGCTTATACCAGTCGACAAGAATTAGCCTTTATTAGTGGAACAACAACGCCTCTCAGGGGTACACCAGGCACAGTAAGACGAAGATATAACGACATCGAATCGTATACAAGCATGTATTCTTTAAGACAGAGTGTCGCAGAAGTTATACACGCGCACCCTGAGGTGGGGACTCCGGTGAACACTGAATGCACGGACAATATTGCCGTACCGTTAATCCACAGAGATATAGCACTAGAAACTGTTGAAGAAGTAAATGAAGGAGAGCGCAAAACATTCCGTGAAGAAAACAAGCCTTCAGCAATCAATATTATATTAGAAACAGTTGAAGAAGCGAAAGAAGAAAAGCGCACGGTATTAGCCGAAGAACACTCATCTCAAAAAGACATTGGAATAGCTGAAGTGAAGGAGCTATCTAACAAAGAAGGTGAAAATAGCGCCGCCCAGGGAGAAGATAGAGGTTCATCATGGTGTTTGTCGGACAGCGATGATTCCTGGAAGAGCTCTTCTCAGTCAACTACTGGAACGATTGACAGCGGTTACGTAGAATATACGGACACAAGCTCCTCAAGTGAAGGAAAATTCTCCGTCTGGGATGATACCAATACTCATTACTCTGCCGATAATCTAAATGACAATGAAAATGCAGCAGAACGAACGAAGGATCTTGTTTATCATTCGTATAGTTGTAACAATATAACTGAGCTGCCAGAACTTAAATTTATCTCCGCAAATCCTCAGAAAACCTCTTGGGAGGCAAACAGTGTGGAACTTATCGATAATCATTGGTATGAAGAACCAGTCGATAACCCGTCGTTACACTGTGACCACAAGAACGAACTCATAACTTACTCAGAATTACCACAAAATAAAACGGAGGAACCCAGATGTGAAAAAGAAATAATTCCAGATGATGGGTTTGTTTATTCAACAAAGACAGATCTAAAAGAGAGGAATATATCAATAGAAGACGTAAATGCAGACGAAAAGGAAAAAATCTGTGTTGAGAATTCCACCAGTGACGACATATTCAGTTTAATGGTTGAAGGTGTTTTAGACGATTTAGAATTTGAGATGGGCGGGGCTGAATATGTAAATAGCTATGGAATAACCAATCCATTTAATAGGGGCTATTCATATCGTGAAACTGTAGTGTAGTTTAGAGAACTTTTACTTCTAGCTTCTAGATACACGAAAAGTTTCAGTCTTTGTCTATTTATAGGAAAACGATTTCTAACGATATTCCTGGTGTTTTTGAGTCTTTTTTTTTTAACAAATATATGCACAGACATAGAGTAGAACTATAAGCCTTTAATGCTGAAAATTACGAACGTAAATTGAAGCTATTTTCCCACTCAGAAAAATGGGAAATGGAAAGTGAGAAACAAGAAGAGTTATTATTTTTATTACAATTATTGGATTCTTTTGTTCAAATCTCATTAGAAATGTTATCTATAGAACGTCTTAGCTTTTGCAAAAGTCAAACTCATCTTAAAATGCCTGATTGCCACCGATAGATATGTTTTCATTACTGAATAATGTGACTTTGAGGTGAAAAGAAATGATTGGAAATGTCTTTAAAACCTTGCTACACTTGAAAATATTGTAATGAGTTCACCATATGAGTGTCTGGTATCAAGATTTTCATTAAGAGAACTGACATGGCAGCTTTGCTTCAGCAGATGACATACACATACATTTATATGGTTAATCTAGGTATAATGATTTTGAAAAGAGTTAATCATTGGAACTTATTCTCATAGTAAAATGTGCATAAAAAGGTGGTGAGCCATGAGATGGAAAGAGACAAATTCTATAAAATTCTGGAGATATTTAATTAAGGGAAAAATTTTGTTTGTAAATTTTCATTGGAAAATTTCTGAGAACTAAAGACCCTTCTAATAAATCCCTCAACTCTAGGTTTTCCGCACTTGACGTCAAATTTATTCTTTCAATTGCATTCACATTGTACAAAATTCCAAAGAATATATTTGACATCAAGTACAGAAAGCAAAGAGTTGTGGGATTTATTAGAATTAGGGTCTATAAGGTAGTTCTCATTTCAAACTTCTGTTCTGGCATCATAGCCCATCAAAATTAACAAATTTGGATGAGTTCATAAATATGAAGGTGATAATGGGAAGTTATATTGTTCAGATAAAGATTCTCAAAAATATTTATGAAGAATATTATAAGGCGGTAGCTAACAGACAGATAAAACTTTGATTCTTTTAGTATTTGAATATCAAGACTTAGTTTATTTTTAATAATAAATTATTTTTAAGGTTCGTATGAGAAAAAATTATGGCCATGCACTATCAAACCAGTATCATGTGGTAAAGAAACAGAACTGCTGATTTATTTTATCTATGACTTAAGTTGAAATTTTGTTTAATTTTCCATGTTGTTTGCCCAAGCTGTAAAATATTATTTCATTTTATTTTCAAATGAGATATTATAATGCATTAATTATTTATTTTTGGGCAAATAATTTCTTTTTAAGGGATAAAATTAAAATGTATACTTTTTTCCCCTGCTAAATGTCTTTAGAATGAAAAATTTAAATTAATGACTTTTTTTTATTATGAAATTGCTCAGACAACTTTGTCATAGTGAGGCCCATAATCAGAATAGAGTAGTAGATTTCTTTATTATTATTATTAATTTAAGAATTATGCCATGTAAAAAAAGTTATCATCATAAAAAGCTGACAGGTCAGAAAGCTAGGGGTATGGCCCTAAAAAAGGGGGTTGTGTCAAAATTTTTTAGCTTTAAATAGTGGTGGATCATGAGAAATTAAGCCACTGATTTAAAAAGGGAGTGGGTTAAAATTTATATGAATGTAGTTATTAAAGTGACCCACCTCTTTTCTTAATGTTCATTTAATATGGCCCACCCCTTAAACACTGGCACAAAAATTGATAACCACCCTTGACTAGTGCTCATTTTCTCTTGACCTACCCTTATTTACAGGCTGTCATAATGTGATCATCACCCCTTTTTTACCAGCCCACCCCCCTGACCAATCCCTAACTTATTATTCATTACTCAGTCACTACTTTACTATTCTAATCAGTTCCTTAGAAAAAAATTTAAGAAACTGAGGAATGATTTTATAGATAGGACTTGTATATATAAATGGGACCTAATTCAATAAATATACAAAGTCGAATCCATATACACCTACTTGCAATAAGGTTGTCATAGGAAAAAAGAACTTTAGTTATTTAGTGAGAAAGGAATAAATTATAAGACAAAAGAAGATCATTGA
>WUAP02207659.1:0-20620 GCA_015163945.2 Stichodactyla helianthus | reverse complement strand
CCATTATCCCTTTCGGTCTTACCTTCGATGATTCAACCTTTTGAACCCGACAACGTTTTTTCAATTTGGTGTATACAGTTATCTCAAAAAAGGTTGACGGGGCGAACGCCGAATGGCGATCGGTGATTGACGATTGCACGACCAAAAGGAACTGTTGAACAATAAGAATTTCTTCATATTCATTTCTTAAAGACCTAAACAGTGGCTGCACCATTCATCGAAGATCTTCAGCATTATTTACGTATTTGAGAAACGAATATGAAGAAATTCTTAACCTTATCTTGAAATAGCTGTATAATGGTTTTTACTCATTTGGGGTTGGGTAAAAAATATAAACACAATAAGCATATTGAAATAAGTCTAATTATTAGTAATAATATCCCAATAATAATATGCTACTGTATTATACTAATTTGTGGGTAATTTTTTCCTCTATTGCTTGACGAACACAAGGACCTTGGACCGGTAAGATTTTCTCTTAGTGGTT
The DNA here is from genome assembly GCA_015163945.2 of Stichodactyla helianthus. Lineage (NCBI taxonomy): Eukaryota > Metazoa > Cnidaria > Anthozoa > Actiniaria > Stichodactylidae > Stichodactyla > Stichodactyla helianthus. The sequence continues at coordinate 20,133 of WUAP02207659.1, read as the reverse complement.
TTAACATTAATAAAATAGAAGATTCTAAATGATTTTGAATAGTTTTTGATCGACTTATGACGTCATCTGTGTCATTAGAATCCAATATGGCCGCCATTTGAGCGAATAACGACAACTTCTATGCCAATTACTTAGCACTGTACTTAGAAATTATCAGAAATTGAGCGTAGAGGTCGTTTTATTTTGCAGCAAGCACCTTTGCTAGGACGCGTTGTTGGAAGCCCAATGTTCCAACAAATGAGGAAACAACAGGACGCTGAGCAGGGAGAGGTAGATGAACATTAGTCTGACGTTTGGCTTCATAATAATCCTTATTAATTGCTATAAATATTACTAAATACCTTAGTATCGTTGAATGATATCGATAGCAGTTTCCATAGAATTATGTTTCCAAAAGGGGCATCTTCTCCAGGGATCAGATTAAAAAGACTTTTGATGAATATATTCCTAAAAGCTAAATATATAAAATATTCATAATACGTCTATAAAATATGTAAACGGATTTAAACTCTAAACTTTAAAATCCTTAACATAATAGAAGCCAAAAGCCATGGTAAGCATGAAACTATCATGGCTGACACTATCACGTCATTTCCTGTTTTCGCACATGCTCATTAACAATATCTCCTATTGCACTCTTTTTTCGTCTATCATCGTTTTTCTTTCGCTTCTTGTTTCTGTTATTTCTGTTCCTTCGTCGTGTGTTTTTTCCCCTTCATTTTCACTGTTTTTCATCATGGATGCAGCATTTGGTTCACGAGGGAGTTATCGACGATGTCAATGCATCTGAATGGCCTGTTTGGTAACTTTATGTTGGGGTAATGCATCATCACCAAACGGTTGCGGTACACAAACTTGCAAACTATTTTTTCCATTGCAGTGAGCAGTCGCTGTTCACTCCTTACGTGTTATGCAAACGTCACTTGAGAACACGCTCAATATTTAGTGCGCTGCGCATTATCACGCAAGAAAATGAAAAATGTCACGCACTTCACACGCTACGCGTAACACAAATTCAGTCTTTTTTTATTCGCAATTTTTAGTCTTTGCAAAAAGAAATATTTGTCACGCAACGCACACTGCAACACCGTCACGCAGTAAGCCTGTCACTGTCACGCAGTGAGTCTGCTCCACATCATTATCAGAAAAACTGGGTTCGTAAACAGCTAGACTCAAAATTCCATTTGATTTCCATTCCACTACTTCGAGGCTAAGTAGCCACTTAACACAAGTAAAGGAGGTTCTTCTGCACAAAGTCCAAAGGGCTTCTTACCCTAGGAACAATGGATCATCCCCCTACAACGGCGAGGAAACCCTCTATCTTAGGTCTGCGAAAGTTAAAAGAATAAAATCAGGTGATTAATACTGGAATGTTGTTATCATTACAGCAAATTAACATGCAGGAGTTGAGAACGTCTATACCAGATGGACCAACAATGTATCGTACACCATCATCACAGAGAGTTAACCAGCAAGGCATGCCACAGGTAAATAAACCATTCAACCACACGCAACTGGTTTCCCCCCCTGACTTCCCACTGTTTTGGGTAGAGGTGGTTAGGTCGGGGGGAGTGATACAAGAAATCGGATTGAAAACAAATGCGTTCTATAAAGGTGACCACGTAACGGCGGCCATGTTGGATAGCAGTACAATAGAATGTCTTTTCCCTAAGGGATTGAATTCTTTCCCACGTAAAACGATTTTATTGTATCTGCCATCCAACATGACGGCAGTCACGTGGTCGTGCAAAGCCTCTATTGTGAATATTCCTTACTATAAATTAGGGAATCCCACGATTTACATTACTTTTTGTAGTCCAAGAGAGATCCAATATCGCGGTTATGACGTCATTTCCACACGGAAACAGACAAAACATCTAAAACAAAATGAAAATTTGATGATGTTCAAACATTTCAGGATTATTTTGGTCGCCCAAGATACAGCGTACAGCAAACACCACCAACACGTCAGTCAACAACATCGCTTAACGACGGCCGAGGACCAGGGGTTACCACGGCTATTGTCACACGTACACCTCCACGGAGACAACTACCTCAACCACCCATGCAACCGGGGCCAGGACAATATCGTACAGGTTCACAACTGTCCCTAACGGGAAAAGGACTAGGAATGCCAGATAACCGGGGAGATAGTGTTCTGGAAAATGGTTATCAACCGAATATGAATCAACATATAGCAATGGCGATACGAAGTGGCCAAAGTCCTTATGCTATATATGGACTCGAAGACACAGGAGAAGATGATGATTGGTGCTAGGAGAACATAAGAATTGAAAATTTGGTGTTTTCCTTTTCGGGGAAAACTGTGTTTTGTGTCTTCAACAACGATGACTTCGACTGTTGACCTTGTTTATGCGTCCAGGGTCACTGTAAGTGGGAATACAAACAAATATTTTGAAGACATGAAAAAATCCCAAGGTTGTTGGCTTGTTATCCATTCAAAACAACTAGAAATTTTCTATACTGGAAAAACTACCTCATTGGTCGTAAAAACCAAAGACATTTTAAAAGTGAGTTTGACGTTTAACACATAATATTCCCTCAAGAGCTGATACGTCAATCAACTAATGTTCTAACGACATCATTACCATAGCAACGGGATTGAAACGGGTTATCTACAACTAATGGAGAAAGATTGACGCACGGGATGACATATTCATGGCTTGTATGATGTCGACTTTGCCAACGTGTTATTTTAGTAAATAGATAATTGAAATGTTAACTACGCTTATTTGGAGGTGATTGTGCCTGACCGAAAGGGGAAAATTTCATTGATACATCGAAGGAACTTCACTGGAACTTTGGAGATTTGATATTTTCAGAGAGGATTGATTTGCACAGATTCGGCAAAGACAAGTGGAATTCGTAGGCATGCGACCTGAAATCTTCCTCAATTGACTGTGTTTTTTAATCAAATAATAAAAAGTAGATTTTTAGAATTCGCTCTCAAGAATTTTGGAGATATTTCCACAGCCATTTAATGAGTTTCGCACGAGATTTCACTGCAGAACATAGAAATACAAGCTAAATTACTGCCAATTTCATGATAAAGTTGCTTTTTTATTACATGCAGTATCAATTCATTTTAACTTAATTATTGATGGAATTAATTATAATGCATTCAGTTCTCTGCACAAAAAAATATTGCAGTTCAGGTACAGTGTATCTGCCATAACTCCACAAGGCACTTCACTCTACCTTTAGAAGAGAATTCAAAAGGCATTGGACTGATAGTGTCTCACTAATATCAGGATTATAATGCACAAATTGCAAAAGACCAAGATTAATCTTTGAGTTGATCTTATCTCAGGGCAGTACCCAGAGTCTATTGCGCGCGTGTATTCCTCGCAATGTATTGTGGGGAATATTAAAATAAAAATGGAGATGGATGGATTATGAAGAAATGAATTAAAATTAAAATGGAGACCTGGGAACTGGACTGAAAATGTCGTTTTGTTAATATATCGTTAGATAGGACAGTGTTTTATCAAGCACAGAAAAATAATAATAATAACAATTCAAAAATTCATTAAGACAAATCCGTTTATTCGACCAATTTTGTTGTTACATAGTTTTGCAAAAATATTTATAAAGTATCATAATATAGTATTTACTTGGAAATCATCAGTGAATCGCTCATCACAACATCATTTTTTATTAGTTACGCAGAATTTCCATTGAAGCAATCCAAAATGCCTTATTTTCACTCATATCAAGATTAATTTATTCAAGAAAGAAAGTTGCTGGTCACAAAAATATATTGTTCTTGATGTCAATAGTAATTTCATTTGCTAATTTCGCGCTTAAATGCTGTTATTCCATTTGAGGATGTGCTCGCGTTTAAGAATGTTCCTGACGTTAAGGACAACTTGATTACAATTCATCGTTTGTTCCAAACAAGCGATAGACTGGAACCAAGTTATGACCGCAAAGCATCTACGTGGGGACAATAAACAACTCTTCATCCAGACAATGCTTTGCGATCACAACTCGAACCCAAATCCTCTTGTTTTGAGTTTGATTTCCATAAATAATCCCTTCTACTTTGGCCAAAAAAGCCTCGCTTTTTTGCTTTCTCGGTGAACAGCTAAACCGTGGGCTCGAATGTAAAAACTGCATTTAAATTGTCATATTCGAATCTAGCTCTTGGCTCGATTCATCTGATTCGCTGATGATACCACATATTTTCTATAAAATTCGCGCGTATATAGTGAGTTTAAAGTACTTTAGATAATTATCACATTCAGTACCAAGTACGTCTATTTATATTCAAAGGTTGCATCGCACTTCAAGTTGAATAATAGCGCTCGCTCTTCATCCTTGTACATATGTTTCAGACTGATTATGCCTTACAAATTAAGATTAATTATTATTGACTTACTCTTTGATTTTGAGTTCGTTTTCACACAAAAGAATAAAATTGCTAATTCGAAAGAAGTAAAATATGTTTGCGTTCATTATTTCATTGCTTCTTGTTGTTGTTGTTGTTGTTTTCTCGCTTTCGAACGAAGAGTGTTTTGCATCTGTAACGAACGGCTCTTGCCGTCCCTCCCCTCCCCTCCCCTCCCCTCCCCTCCCCAAAGACAAAATGGAGGATATGGATCTTTGCGGGGACTTCTTACTATCCCTGATTTTCCCCCTCACAAACGAAAAAATTCATATTGGCATTACACAAATTTGAGGGCTGGGCTCATCTGGTTTGACAGAGATGAAACGTAAAACCAATGAATGAAGCCTAAGAACATGCTAAGAACGCGTTTACGCGGGCTTAAAAAACCAGTCCTTTGTGATTGTTGGAATTTCCTGTATCCGTCAGTCCTTGAGTGACCTCTTCCTTTTCGGCTTCCGCGAAGTAGAACATCACACACATTTACAGAGTTTTGCTGTTCTATAATATCCATATCTTAAAAACACCTAAATTCTCTAAAAAATGCCACAATTCGGTTTTAAAAGTAACCATAGTTTTTCTTCAATACTTATTTTATTAAAAATTATTTTTGAAGCACATTATCACAAGGAAAAACCACAAAGGTCGAAAGAATGTCAAGGTTCTGTGTTTTGTTGTTTTCTTGAGAATTTTGCAAGGATTTCTTTAAAAATCTGCCATATCTTGTCTTTTTGCTAAAATTCGGATAAATTTATGGCGAATTTTGCTAAATTCTAGTGTTCGGTGATATTCGGAGAACCTTCGGAACTTTACGATAAGCTTCGGGATCTTCCGAAGTTAGTTTACATATGCGTCAGTTTTTTGGCGCGCTTGCGGTAGGCACGTGATTAAGGCAGTGACGTGTCGGGTCTCGTTGTTTGCTGGGGGTCCATGTAGAGCTCAAAAGGGCGGCTGTTTGTTCGTTCGCTGGACGAACAGGGCCAACGAAGGACTGTCAAATTTATGTTGAATCTCTCGTCGTGGATGGACACGCTAGACCATCCGACGTCGGAAAATTTCCAGAATTCCATCACACGCATTTACAAAGGGTATGGCATGCTTCTTTTTCATCCGAAGTTACTATATCTTGGATAATTTGTGCGTGATATGTTGGAAGATGTAACCGCCAAAATGGCGTTGGCTGTGTTAAAATGTCGTTGAGCAAACGCCGTCGTTTTTCTCGCATTCGCGCCGGAGATACTTGGAAATTTTTGTCATAACAGATAAATAAAGTGATTTTCCGTGTTTCTGTAGTAGTTTGGTGAATTGGAATGTTGTTATAGAGTGGAAATTTATCAAAATGTGTTGCATCATCGCAGGCCTGGTGAGGCAGTACAGCAGTCTGGTCTTCCCAGCGATTATGGAGTCGTCGATTCAGTGAATGGAATAAGGCCCTTGTCAAGCCCTGAGGGGCACGAAAAACGCCCAAGAAGACTCTCTCACAAATACGACGATTTTGAGCAGCCTACAGTGGTAAATAATACTCGTTTGGTCGATTTGAATCTGTCAGAATCGTTGAACTTCACTTCGCTCTTCAGAAGTGCTTGCCTTGACCATTATTGATTTAGTAATCGTTTCAGTTTTCAATCATTGCACAAAGTGCTGAATCTGATTTCGATTTTTTTGGTCCCATCTAGCGAGGTATGGCTCAACCAACTTCATCTACACCACAACTACCGCCAGCATCAAAGAGCCACAGAACGACAAACCAACTTCAATATTTACAGAAAACAGTGATGAAAGGAATATGGAGACATCAATACGCTTGGCCCTTTCGCGAACCCGTAGATGCTGTAAAGCTCAATCTACCGGTTAGTGCACGCAAATTTTCATGTAGATCGCTGATTTCTCATTCTATCGAGCTTCTGTTTATTTAATTTAGTTGTCAAGGAACTTATAAAATTTTGTTGTGATGTTCTTTAGGATTATTATACGATAATCAAGAAGCCAATGGATCTTGGTACTATCAAAAAGAAGCTAGAAAATTACGAATATAATAACTCTAAAGAATGTGTTGACGATTTCAATCTGATGTTTGAAAATTGCTACAGATATAACAAACCAGGCGATGTAAGTCTTATATATTTTGGTCTGAAGAAAATCATGTTCGTGTTCACGTGCAAATGGCGACTTAGCTTTGCTGTTTCTCTAAAGAATTGAATTTCACTTGGAATTAATAATCGGCGTCTATTGCACGTGGATACAAACAACTTTTACAGTAATACCAATTCCTTGATGTTTGCAAAGAGAATACTTAACGAGAGTAAACTACATTAGATTCTAGTAGTACCCTAAAACTCTTCAGAAATGTTTTTCTTCCTGTTGTCTGAGAACTCGAGTAAGGAAGCAAACGTCGCTGAAAGAGAAATTCTTATCAATACACATTCGACTTCCGTTTTAGAATCGACAACAATGGATAATCAACAAATGTCCAAAGATGCTTTTTTGAATAAAATAGTTCATTAGGTTGTTGTAAAATGAATTGAACATTTCCAGCACGTAGTTACTTAACAAAGATATTTATGACAATTCTTGCTGCGTAAAGCATGTTATAAATTGAAATTGTCTTCAAAAAAACCTGAATGATTGCAAAATGTTTGAATATTTTATTCTTTTAAAAAATCGTTTTTGTTATCAAGTTGATATTCTGTAATTGCATCACACATGTATACAGTGAACAGCAATACAAGGGGTAGTATTTCAGCTCATTGTTTGCATGTTTAACTCGACATAACACAAACATCAATTAAGGTGCATTTGATTGGAAACAGCATGAGATTATCACTCGAACCTAGAGGTTTTACTAACTGGTTGATTGGGATTTGAACCCACGACCTTCAGAGTTCTAGACCATAGCTCTACTGAGCCTAGAATTTTGTCTAATCAACCAGTTAGTAAGAATTCTGGGTTCAAGTGACACTGGTAGGCATTACTTGTGTTTATAAGTCCTTGAGGATGATTCTAATATAGTTTGATATTTTGCACTAAATTTTACATTTGTCTAGCCATACCAACACAACAAAAACAACGGAAAGCCTTTTCAATGTTATATCAGTAATTATAATAATGATAATAAATTTTATATCAAGAGGAGAGAGAAAACCAGGACAGTTACATTTAAAATCAATTGTACTGACAGTCCTTATGGCATGTCATAGATCAGATTTTGTATGACTGTGAAAAAGTTGCAGCACAGTCAGTGCCGTAAGTGTGCCTTGCTGTGACCATGATGTTTTCTAGAATTTCGAAGTTCCTTGCTGCACCTTGACCATGTCTGTGCTGTGACTTTTTCAGTCATACGAAATCTGCTCTATTGTGTACATTATATAAGTTAGCATCGTGTGTCTCTACTAAGATTTCTCCAAATGGCTCCAAGAGAAGCATGCAGAAATTCATATTGCTAAAAAGATGTCTTAATATTTGCATTTTGACATTGATAGGTGATGTTGTTGTGATAAGTTTATTAATTATCTTACATAATATATGACAGAATAACTGTTTGCGATTTAGGATATAACATTGATGTGTCAGACAGTGGAAAAAGTATTCAAGCAAAAATTATCAGCTATGCCTGTAGAGGTACGTGAACACAGCTTGCAGTGAAACAGTTTAATTCTAAAGATGGTAAATCTAGAATATAGGTAGGTAGGTATTGTCTTTATTATCATTGCCTAACATGCAATGGGGAAATAAGTTGGAGCTGAAGTTCGCACATAATAAGCATGTTGGACATACACTTCCTTGCTTAGTAATACTCATTGTGTGTTATTTTGAAAACTTCAGTTGCAAATGCTCTTAGAAAGCAGTTCAAAGCTCAAAAATGAAATGAAGTTAGTTCCAAAGCTGGAGACAAACAAACTTCAGAAGCTCTTGCTGTCAATCTTTTACATTGCTTTTGACCATTTAGATTTTCAAGTTTCTTCACCTTGAATATCTCTAGTACAAAGAATTATCAGCTTTTTCCATTAATCCTGTTATTGTTCTAATATTGATACCAGCATTTTGTGGGATGAAATTGAAAAAGAAAATAATGTGTTTATCAAAACTAAGGGAAAAACTTCTTTCAAATTATCCTAACAATAGGAAAAAGAGGTAATTATAGGAGTCAAAAGGAAAGCTGATGGAACAGGAGCAGGTGGAGGGAAAAAAGGTAGAAGACCTGGACCAAAAGCAGTTGATTTACATGTACCAACAACAGGTAAAGGTCATGCTAGAAACCTGTCAATAACTTAGAGCAACTCTTTTTACTTTTCATCTTATATAGATAATTCAATTAACGTTGTCATTGAAAAAAGCATAAAGCCTAAAACTTTGAGAGCAGAATTGTGAATATTTTTTTTCACCGTGACATTACAACTAAGAAACTCACTGTATGCTTGCAAATTCTACAACTTGGACACACATTCCTTTAATTTCTTAGATAGCCTACAGCGAAGTTTGTTAGTAAACAAAAGATGGTTGAAAGCCTTTGGGCTTTTTTCAGTGACAACGTTAGTTGAAATAGCTCTATTCTCTAAGGGGAACTTATTACCTTCAGGAATACCCTTAGAAACCTGCTTTTGATTGTGTTGTTAGTGGGACCTACTTTTTGATAAGTTATTTTTGATACAGTTGAAAAACCAGAGCTTTGTTTGAATGTTTACAGCACATTTACAGTCAAACTAGCTAAAGTGTACCCCACTAGACTGGATTAATAAATGTATTATTCAAGTATTGAGCCATTATTCATTTTCAGGAATGCATTCCATTTGAAAATATTATTCCACTATTTACAGTGCAACATGCAAAAGTATGACCACTTTTAATGTATTTGCATACTTTTATGCACAGGATTTTGCGCAAAAGTCAAAATTGGTATGTCACAGAGATTCTAATGTCTTTTTTAAAAATTTAAAATGTACAGTTGTGCCTGATAGTACTCCCATGGCCAATATTCCTCCACCAATAGTAAACACTACCCTGCCTCCATTAGTAACAGCTACTACTGCCGTACCGACTCCAGTAGAAGCCACAACAACAGCTCTTCCCACACCATCTGTGACGCCAGCACCGGTAATGCCTGGACCTCCTTCCATTGCCACATCTAAGGTATTGAAGTCTAAGTAGTGAAAATTTCTGACTAATTTTTTTATAGTTCATAATGTCATTTAAAGTAAAATCTCATGCTTGAATAGACCTTTTTTTTGAATTCACAAAATACTGCTGTACATCTGGATTAAAGACTTGTTTATGTAGGGCTAGCCTTATTTCAGTTTCAAAATATTCATAAATACCAACTATAAAACAAAGGATAAACAACTACAAGAATACAAACACTTTAAAATGCCACAGACCTTCACTGAAACATGTGAATATTCTTACCATCCCCTAAATCACAGATTTTCTCCATCATTTTCAGACCAAGAAAGGGGTCAAGAGAAAAGCAGATACTACGACACCAACCACGCCAGTAGGAGATATTCAAGACATAGACTCGGGATTGTCAGCTCCCAAAGCAGCTAAGGTACCAGCACGCAGGGAATCCACTAGAATGGTCAAGAAACCCAATAGAGATCTGCCTGAAGTACCTAGCCAGGTTAGGGCTAAGTATTATTATGACTGACAGTGTTATCATGGAAATTCCTTGCTGTTGGATCTGTGAGCTAGGCGGTCTTCTATAAGAGGAGTGATCAGATGGGTGACCACTAAACATGATTGACTGCATTAAATAAGTTGATTAAAATAAATCTGGCAGAGAGATTAGTCATGTTAAAAATTAAACTTAATGTCGACAGTTGTCAAATCATTTCCATGTGATGATATGGAAACTGACGGCAAGGGAACAAAAAATATAGGGATTTTAAAATGCCACAGAATCTAGATCAAATGAAAACCTCATTGAAATTTTCACTTATATTTTTTTGTTTAATTTTGCAGTCACGAGGGAAAAAGAAAGCACTTTCAGAACAGCTAAAATATTGTAACTCCATTTTAAAAGACATGTTCTCCAAAAAGCATTACGTAAGTACAAGTGATGGTATGCATGTTCCTTAACAAAACCTCCTTAACTTAAGACACCTGGGTTCTTGGCTTCTGTCAATCAATTACTAAGTTTGAATAATGGAAGCTAAAAACACCAGAGGTCAGAAATTGTGGAAAATGTTTGGGCTACTAAATTATTAAAAATGTTTGTGTATGTGTTAGACATTTACTGTGAATCTGATTTTGTTTTCAATTTACTTTACAGGCATATGCATGGCCATTTTATAAGCCTGTAGATGCTGAGGCACTTGGTCTACATGATTATCATGAGATCATCAAGCAACCAGTTTCTATGGCAGAACTCAAGGTATGGAGAAGTCATTTGTAACTACATGTATGAAGAGCTTTTGCAAATGTCAAATAGAAATCCTAGTTGAAAAGAAAAAAACTTGACAAGAGAATACATTGATATTTAAGAAATGAAATACTTCTGTATTTTCACATGCTTATGAAAAACTGAGGCATGTTTGGGAGAATTTGAGAGCAGATCAGTCCAAACACGAGAGATAGTTTTGTGTTTGGACCTGCTTGAGAATTCTCCCAAACGTGCCAAGGTTTTCATAAGCATGTGAAAATATAGTAGTAGTATTTCATTTCTTTTATAAATTAATTACAGATTCTGACGTTGACAGGCTAATGAAACATGGCTATTTAGCCAATCAGAGTGTGCATAGTATCTAATTTATTTTATAAAAAGCAATGATCAATAAATTACAATGTTTTAACAGTTTTGATAATACTGTTATCATTGATTTAAACAGCCAAAAGGTGAATTCATTGACCAGTAATAGCCATGTTTTCTCATTGATTTTTTGCTGATATCTGTGTTAAAGGTGATGACATTATGGTACCTTCAAAACAAAATCACTTCTCTCTAGGCTGTGTAATAGCACAGTCTCCAGATGATGTCACATATCCAGAATAACTATTAAAAGGGTGTATAACTAATGTGTTTGATCTCAATCAACTTTTCAGGAGAAAATGGACAACAGAGAATTCAAATCGCCATCAGAGTTTGCTGCAGAGGTTCGCTTAATGTTCAGTAACTGTTATCGATACAACCCTCCTGATCATGACGTGGTCAAGATGGCAAGACAGCTCCAGGTATGTAGACTGATTGAATAAGATATAGGAGTTATTGACCAAGTGTGAGGTCCAGATTGGGGGATATTGGTTGAGTTCTTGTTTAGTGTGTTTGTATATACCTATTTCAATAAACGATGAGGTTAGGCAATCTGAATCTGAGACGGAACGTAATTTGTTGTTTTTATATTTCCCTACTAAAATATGTAAAAGTGCATTTTTTAAGTCAAAACTCAAAACTTATATTTGAATTTTACAACGAACTACATTATCTGGCTTTGTATATATCCAAATTTACAGCTAGTTACTCCGTCTCAGATGTCAGATTCAGATCTCAGACTGTCAACTTTTTTTGAAACAGGTATGTACTGAAGCTGTAGGGCAAAGTCCATGTACACACAAGAATGAGACCATTTGCTCCTGACCTGGATCAAACAACCTTGGTCAATAAATGGTTTATTTTATGCATGGCAAACAAAATTTTCAAAAACAGTCCATAACATTTGTGGAGGTCAGGATGAAAAAAATCTAGAGCTCTCAACAACTAATTAAATATTTCCATTTTCATCTGGACCAGCTTGCCATAAATAAACTGAAATTTTACTGCCAGTAACTGTTCCACAGTTTTATTGTTATGAAGAATGATATTATACAGAGCATTGCAACATGGTTGCATTTTGAGTTTAAACATTTTAAGAGCAAGAAATGCTGTTAGAGGAGTTGCTAATGGGTTAAACTGAAATGGAGCGTGATTTTAAGCCAAATTTCCCCCCTAAATGACTAACTTGTAAACTAATCCCTTGTCTTGTATTACTTATGTCAGGATGTCTTTGAAATGAAGTATGCAAAAATGCCAGAGGAACCAGAACCACCTCAGCCAAGTCCCCCTGTCGAGCCCCCTCCAGCAGAAGAACCCGAACAACAAGAATCTTCTGAAGAATCGTCATCAGAGTCAAATGATAGTGAGGCTGAGAGGGCAGAAAAACTAACACAGCTCCAACAGCAGGTAGGTCTTTGGGGAATATACTTTTAATAGCAGTAGTAATTACATACATCAATTAAAAGAAACTTAACTATTGTAGGCTTGTTTTTGTCACAACCTAATCTAGATGTTGTAATAATTCTATTATTATAATTTACTAGCTCATATCTGTACATGAACAACTAAGCAAGCTGACTGGTGAAAAAGTTATAATTCCAAAGAAAAAGAAAGAAACCCCAGCAACGACAAAGAAAGCCAAAAAAGAGCATTCAAAACCCAAATCAGTACACAAACAAAAGAAACAAGAAAAGCACAGCACTACCACGACAGCAGCAAAAGCTGAAAAATCTGCAAAGAAACAATCAGCTTCTAAACGGTCAGCAAAGAGCAAGTAAGTATGTTGTAAATTTGTAAAAATTACATTCAGAACAAACTTTGTTGCAATCTAGTTTTTCTTGAGTGCATTTCCTGTATGCCATATTCTGGTGTAAGTATTTTACCATACGACCTTCACTTCCATGGCCACCCGATATATTTTTTTAATAAGCTAGCCTATCAGATAGCAAAAATTTGTTTCACAGACACAAGTAGTACTCTCACAACTGTGTGAGTTCATGTACAGATATCTGCTGCCAGATAAATTTTTACTATCTGATTGGCTAACTTGTAAAAATTACTTTGAGTGGCCATGGTAGTGCATACAACATGGTAAATTGCTGTCTGCAATAATTCTTTATCAAAACCTTATTTCAAGACTGGCAGCAAAGAAAAAGACCTATGAAGCTGACAGTGATGAAGAGGAAAATGCAAAAGCCATGGACTATGATGAAAAGAGAGAACTTAGCTTAAATATTAATAAACTACCAGGTAAGTATGATTGCTTATCCTGTAGTGGCATTTATTTGACTCCATAACTTATGATATCATTGATTTTCAGGTGGCAAATTGGGCAAAGTAGTACATATTATACAATCAAGAGAACCAGGTCTGGGAGATTCAAACCCCGATGAAATAGAAATAGATTTTGAAACATTGAAACCAACAACTCTAAGAGAACTGGAAAGGTATGTCCAGTCCTGTCTGAGAGAGAAAAACAAGGCACCTACCAAAAAACCAAAAAATGCAGAGGAAAGAGAACAGGAACAAGCAAGAAAAAAAGAAGAATTAGAAAAAAGGCTACAGGTATCTTTAATATTATGGAAATAATCCATGAATGTATGTTAAATGAAAAGTAATGTGATCCATGCAGAAAACTGCTCCAGCACAGAATTGATGGTGAGTTTTGCATGCTTTTCTTTCAAGGATGTCAGTGGCAAAATTGGAGCTCCTCAGAAAAAGCAACAAAAGAAAGGTGGGTTGTGATCATTTATAAATAATGATTAATCTTTTAATTTATCATTACTGTTGTCATCACTCCCTTCATCAACCACATTCTCTTGAAGTTGGAAATTGTAGACTAAATATTTCTTCTTGGTGTTGATCATTTCCATTAGTTAAACAATGCATGATTTTAACTTTTGAAACCCTAGCAAAACCTTGCTAGTAAGTTTTTTCACTAACAAAATGTCAAAGTCAATCATCATGGATTTCTAAACTTTTCAATCCTTTAATTTCCTGGCTGTGATTATACCCGCAAAACTATTTGCTAGTTGAATTTTTTCTTACTCAATAAACACAAAATTCCTTTTTCATCTTGATAATTTGCAAGTGTTAAATTTGTGCCCTGGTTGAAGGGTTGTCCCCTCATCCCCCAAACAAAGATATTGTGGAATCAGTGGGCAAGAAATAGAGGATATTGCACAATCTGGAACCCTTGTTAAGATGTTCATTTGTTTTCTAGATTCCCATCACTCAGAACAAAGAATAATTGATGTTGTGGGGAGTGAGCCAAGGCCCTCACGTTTGAGTGAGAGTAGCAGTAGCGGGTCTGGGTCAAGCAGTAGCTCTGGCTCATCTTCCAGCTCTGGCTCATCAAGCTCGGAAAGCAGCTCTGATTCAGAATCAGGTAGTGAACTATGACCAGAAGATACTTGTGCACCAGCACATTTAGAACTCTCTCATGCTATTATTAAACCCTGAGTAAAATGCAGAGTGTTTTCATGCTATTATTAACCTGAGTAAAATGCAGGCCATTTTATCTCTGATTGTTTTTGCATTTAAAACATCTCCTGTACTGATTAAACCTGGCATGCCCTTCTATTCTTAGTTAAAAAATCTCGGTTTTGGTAATAAAAAATATTTCAACACTATATTCTGTATTTTGTTACAAAGAATATGGTGATTTGTCAGTGCACTCTTAAAGGCACTGCAGTTTACCTGTAAAAAAAAATAAAAATGATTTTGATAAACAATTTATGAGGTTTTTGATTGTCGTAGAGTATGGTGATTATAGGTAATACCTCAAGGAAGTTAGACTTGGAAAAAGCTAGATTTTAGCAATTTAAGTTTGAGATTTTGCTTTGGATACAAATATCACTTCACTTATATTTTCTGTTGATAGTTATCAAATAGTTGTTAAGAGTACATTTCAACATAATGATTGGTCATTCATAGTTGTATGCATCTCAAATCCTACTGACCTATTGTTTACAATAAACACTGTTATTCATCTAAAAATGCAACCTGTTTAATCCATCCAGGATCCCTCCTTTTGTTCAGCAAGTACCGGTAAATCCTGTTCCTTTATTTTGGTCACTTGCAAAGCTTGTATATTTAAAGTGCAATGTTAAGCTTTTGGCTGAGTTTTTAAGTTAGTAAGATAATTTCTAGTTATGATAGGTACATGTTATATATATATTGTAGTAAAATGCCATTCATTTGGATGTTTGATGGTGAACATTTTAATAGTTTATGGTAGTACAAGTGTAATTTTAACCAAATGAAGCTGGACTGATTTAAACCTTTGCTGTCCATTAATATCACAACTTGTAACATCACTGCTTAATCCAAAGAAGTCACACAATGATTGATAGATGAGATGATAACTAATTTGACAGTGTATAAACTTTCCATTGTTGTAAAGTTCTAAATTATTACAAAATAAACAATGTAAAGATGTTTTTGTCTCTTAAGACTTCTCTTTTTTTTTTTTTCACGTGTGTCACTGCCGTCAGAGTGGGCAATGCAGTCTCCCCCACTTTATTCCCCCTTGCAAGGCTGTCTAGTTTGTTCTCCCGGTCATTACTCTTAGGTGATCTGTTTGTGGAGGGTGTCGTCTAATATGGTTTCCTTGTTTGGCAGAGTCTGGTGGTAAAAGCCACAAGACTGCCCCTACTAGTACAAAGGTACTTATCAATACTATTTGAATTTTTAAATCTTCTTGTGAATACATCTTAAAGGACTATTCAGTTTCCCAACATTGTGTAAAAACTGAGTTTCCTTACCTCTGAAAAAAGCTGAATGACTAAATTAACTTACTAAGCAACATGGAAAAGTCACTTCATTTTGCTTGTAACTTCATTGTATTGAGGTACCTTGGAGTACATTGTCAGCTTTTTTCCCCTTTGACTACATGTCCTCTCAATTCTTTGCAAACAGTAAAAGTTGTAACAGGAAATAGCTTTCAGTTTTCGTTGTATAAAAATGGATGTTTCACATCAAAACCCAAAAATTAAAGGCCCTCCAAACATAAGGTTTATCATGTTGAAGTCTTGATTTTATTCATCTATAGTCCCAACAATTCATGTGAATTTCAATATTAATAAGGCAATAAAAAGCCCTTGAGCTTGAGATTTAACAAATACCTTAGTTGCCATAGCAACAAAATCATGTAAAAAGATAAATTTTCAACTTTTACTGTTTGTACAGCACACCTTTATCCCATTTCTTTCCATTTCATTTATGTAATTTCTCTTCATCATACTGAAATCTCACACTTTGTTTGTAACCCCCTCAGACTAAGGCTGCTGTTGGTCAGTCCAGCACAAAAGCTTTGGCAAAATCGCATAAAACTGATGTCCAGAATGGTATGTTGTTCTTTGTTTCATTTACAATGTGTTCAGAACTTGTAGACGTAATGTCTGTGGCTAAGGCTTAGCTAGGGAGTTGAAACAACAATTATGTTTCAAAAATAAATGTGTGTGTGTATTCGTATAATTATTCTCTTCATTTAAAGAACTTGCAACCAAGATTTAATGAATCTCTTATTAATTATGGATGAGATGCAACCATTTTAAGACTGTGGTAGAGAAGATGTCTTAGATTAAACCACTGAATACAAACATTATTAATATAGATATAGTTTCTGGGCTCTTCAACATCCATGACTGTGTCCCTCATTGATATTAGAACAATCTTGTATGCTGTGAAACACTTGGTGTTTCACAGTGACTGGTTTAAGCATTCAGGTACAGAAATGTTGCAAATGGTTGTTTGCTTTTACTTTTCATTTGGGGTCTCATTATGCTAATCCATTTCCTATAATTATTCAATGTTGTTTCAAACAAAAATTCTTTACATTGCTTGGCTTGGTGAAAAAACTTGCATCAGGCCAACATGTAGTAGTATACCATGACACATTGCGTAATAAATGTTATACTGTCTTGGTATCAGTAGCACCTGTAAAGCCTGAAAAAACAGTTATCCCATCATCCCTACCCCAAAGTCAACATGTAGCTCAACCCAAGAACCATAAAGCCACTTCAAATCATTCAAATGCTCGAAAATCCAATGCTTCAGGGAAATCAAAAGCTCCACCCAAGTCTCAAAATGATCCATCCAAAATACCAGCTACTGCAAGTCTTGCACCCTCGGTTACTACAGCAAAGCAAGGCCCTTTGTCCTCGACAGCAAAACCTGTGGTGAAACCAGAGCCAATAGTTAGAGGAACTCCAGCTCCTAAAACACCTCAAGTGCCAAAAACAATCCCTGTCTCTAAGCCAGTATCCACTCCAAAACCAGTTGTCACAGCGCCTAAAGTAACATCAACACCAAAGACCAACGTCCCAATATTTACAGCTGTAAAAAGCTTACCAACTACAGTAACCCAGCCCAAACCAGTCTCGGCAGTTGTCCCAACATCTGTAAACAAACCACCAGCTCCAGTAACACCTCCAGTTAGCAGTTTGCTAACCAATGCTATGAAGGATAAAGAACCAATCAAAACCATTAACAAAAACACCATTGCTCCTGGTATTGCACCTAAAGGTATATTAATCATATCAATGCTTTAATACGTATTGAATCCTTTAGAAGAAACAGTTTAAAACTAAAAATCCTTAAAGTTATGGGTTTTGCTGAATATCTTGCTGTTAGTATTGAAAATATTTTGTACAAGCGGAAAACATTTACAACAAATGGGAAGCCATTTCAGTGTTTTGGCAGGCTGTAACATAGGTTGTTACTCATGCAAAAGCTGAAATGGCTTCCCATTTGCTGTAAAGTTTCCCACTCGTACAAAATATTTTTAATGCTATCAGCAAGATATTCAACCATATAATTGTGTAAACCCTCTTCTATTTGATAAATCACCATATGATTGTGTAGACCCTCTGCTATTTGATAAACTTTGTTAGGCTTCCACATCCCCTGTTTTGTTTAACCTTTTTGGTATAGAACATACTCTTTCATTATGATAATTCTCTAAAAAAATTATATGTATAACTGAAAGTAATAGAAGATGAGTTTAATAATGGTAGTAAGTTAAACATTGTGACTATTCTTCTTTTTAGGAGGAAGTGGTTTAACGTTTTCCATTGGAGAACTGCCAGGATCTTTAGCTGATATAGGTTTGCCATCTATTTCATTTCATAATTTGTAAACCTACAACAACAATCAGTTTTGTATTGTTTATTATAAAAAACTTTTTTTTTAATTGTATTTAGTAATAGACATATCTCACATGGCAGGATTATTTACATGTATTTCCATGAGAATAAAAACCTTTGTTTTTGTGTTGGTAAACTCATTTTGAAGTGCTTGAATGCGAGGCTTTCCAGACAAAAATGTACTGTTTCAGTTAACAGGGCTGGTGCGTGAGAAAGGTCTATACTTTATGAAATAGGTGAATCAATAACATTTATATATTGTGTTTGCTGTTATCAGGGCAAAAGACAGCTGATACTGGAAGTAAAAAGGTGAACAACATTAAGAACTTTGAAATAAATAAAGTTATTTGTGCCACTGAACGTTTTGTATGCCAATTAAGTCAAAAAAATTTGGAATTTTTAGTTAAATGAGGTTACTTGGGATTTATTGACCCTGATGGAGTATGTATTCTGCCATCCTCATAATTGAGGGTTGGCAATTCTTGGTGCATAGCACACAGTTCTCCATTGCTGCCTGTCCCTTGCCAGTGCTGAGCAATGACCAGAGGACAGGCCTGTCCACTCCCTGATGTCATCAATCCACCTGCACCTTTGCCTTTGGATCTTTTTCCTTCTACCAGTCCTTCCAAGATTAGTGCTGATAATTTTTTGGCTCTTGTTATATGGGCAAAATAAGACAGCTTTTGCCTTGCTATTTCCTGCAACAACTGTTGGGATGTATGATGATGGAGTACTTTGAAATTATTGTATTTGTTTTGTCATTAATAATCCTGATATTTTTTGTCGGCAGGAGAGTATTAATAAACCCATTCGACATGTACCTTCATGGTCTAGTTTGCCATCGGCAGCTTCACCAGCATTAACAAGAACACCTTCATCAAACAGCAGCTTTGAAAAGTTTAAACAACAAGCCAAAGACAAAAATGAAAGAGTAAGTTAATAATAATAATATAATAATAATAATGGGGTACTTATATAGCGCATTTCACAACTGTCTCAATGCACTTTACAATCATTAGTAAGTGGAGGACTTTACGGGCTGCATATCAAGGCGCCATAGGCAGCCACACAGCTTACAATCATGAGTGAATAATTAGTATGTTATGCCTCCAATTGGGGTAGGCTGTTGAACCAGGAGACAATCCCCTACTCTTACGTGAATAGTTCAACAGGTTCTTTAATGTTAAAAAATTTAAAAGTTAAAAATAACACATTCTCCAACTTTACATTTCCTAATGTGAAAAATAAAGTTGAAGTACAAATAATTATCACGTTTCTTTATGCATTGAGATTATATGCCTTTCTTTAAAAAGGAAAAAGCACTAAGAGTACAAGAAGAACAACGGCAACAGAGAAGAGAGCAAGCTGAAGCAGAGCGAGCACGACAAGCAGAAGAACGAAAAAGGTACGAAAAATTTTTTTTTCAACATAAAAATGTGTTGTTGGAGATCTAAACAGGTGAGGAAATCTTTGTATGTGGCTTTTTCCTATAAGATTTTGCCCCCAAATAATTTTGTTTTCTATGAAAATGAAATATTTTTGACCTTTACTAGGGAGAGAGAGGAGGAGGAAGCATTAGAAAGAGCAAGGCTGCAACACCAAGAAGACCAAGCAAAACAAGAAGAAAGAAGAAAACAAGAGCGTAGTCGTGATCGTGCTCGTGAAGCGGAAAGGAGGAGAAGAGAAGCTGTAAGTTGCAAATTATTAGTGGCAGTGATGTTATATAAGCATTCTGACATGGTTACATAATAAGACATAATTCACCATTCTTAAATAATATGCACATATTTAATTTTGGCATCAAAGTGAGGCTAAGCCCGCATGGCTTCAATGTA
>WUAP02207548.1:0-20621 GCA_015163945.2 Stichodactyla helianthus | reverse complement strand
TCAAAGAAAGATTTTCTTTGTCTATATAATAAAAAGAAAATTACACGGTGTCTTGAAGATATGAAGTTTATCTTCGCGACCCCGTGTAATATCCTCTATTTAATTGACCCCCCTATTAGACACCAATGGATTTTTAAATTGATGCTACCCCTTCACTATAGATCGAATTTACTCACAAATTCATGCTACCTACTTACCTTCCCTTATGTTTAGCTGATCCTTCATATGTTCTTTGCAATACTTTGTGATCCCCCTAGATCCCCAGACCCCTCCCCCCCACCTTTCCAACCACCACCTCCCAGGCAATAAATAAAAGAAATTGACAAGGCGTACCTCGCAGCCCTCATGCCATTTGTCGAACAATTCCCCTTCCATCTCCCGTTGAACCTTTGTCGCGTCTTCTTTGGACACTTTCACATGATATAGGCCCTGTTTCACTTTCTCCATAGCTGCGTTGGCACTGGTTGCAGCTTCAGCAACATTGGCCAAGACTTGGAGCGAGGCCATCTGTGAAATAAAGCAAAAGAAATTGGTAATGAACCATTATGATACCAGTAAAAAAACCTGTAGTTTCTTACTCTGATGAAAATGAATTTAACGTACATTAAAATGTACATCAAGGAAAAAATTTTATATCACTCATATGCCTTACTATGAAGTAGGATGGTTTTAGTTTTTTTGGATGTGGATTTCTCTATCCAGAGAAATAGACATTTGGAATATCAAAATGCAAATGAGATGACGTAAATTCAGGACTAAGTTATTATAAAAAATTGCTGTTGTGGAAAGTAATGCTGTTTTTCATTTGCAAATCATCTTTATAGCTGAAATCTATGGTTTGGTGTACTTTAAGGTTATCTTACTTCAGAGCACTTGTCATAAATTATGATTTAAAATGTATCATATTCTGGAATTTACGTCATCTCATTTGCATAATGATATTTCAAATGTTTGTTTCTCTGAATAGAGAAGTTCGCATCAAAAAAACTAAAACCACCCTATTTCACATTACTCATATGAGTGATATTCAAAAAAAGTTTTTTCCTTGATATACATTTTAAGTGTGGCACCACCAAATTTTGTCAGCCTTTTTTATAATCATAAAAGATATGTCAAGTTCAAGTTCAAATATAAGAATTAATCGAGGGAAGACAGTGGTTAAAGGAGAGTTATATGACTTTTTACGTAGAAATGGGAAAGGGGAAATAAGTATTATAAAGGAAATTAAATTAAACAATACTAATGAAAACGAAAATATGCATAACTTTTCAAATTCAAAGGACTTATTGTAAGTCCTTTATGAGTAAAATAAAATGAAATAAAATAAAAATGCTCCGTCATATTGAATGATATAAAACAGGAGCCCGTAGTACGTCTATTAGGGTATGTCTACAATAGGTTGGCGTACGATGACGTGTTTTGTTTTGGTGATTTGCTGTTCACAAATACTGAGGATTGTCTACTCCACTTAAACTTCAAACCTAAAAACCAAGGCCTCAGAATGTTCATGCGATTTATTCGAAATCACTCGCTCTAATCAAATAATTTGAATACTGTCTAATTTTCTTTGTCAAAGTGTGTAGGTTCTAAGCGCAAAATAAGCGAGTAAACAAACTAAAGGATCCAAGAATATCCTAGTGTAGAAGTTTACAGTGAAAGATATGATATGATTTATGAGAAAAATACCGAAATTCTTTGCGGCCTTGGAGTGTTTACTGTTGCTTTGGCTGCGTCAACGATTTCTGAAATAGGTGTATATAGAAAAACATGACTACACAATACAAACTCAAGAAATTACGCGGGTAGCGGGTAAAGGGTAAAATATAAAATGTAAGAAATATATATAGAGAAAAACATGACTACACAATGCGTAATATAATCGTATACGTAATACAATACGGGTTACGAACGTTATTATTTGATTCCAACGATGACTTAAACGATTAAGAGCCAGACTGGAAATAGAAGCGAGTCATGAGATTTTTCGAAATGAGGCTCATGAAATTGCTGAAAAAACTGCTGCGAAAATTACCAATATCCTGTTTACAATATTTTTGCAGAACGAAACATGTCAGTGATCTACATAAACCGAATGAACACGAACGTTGTTTAATACGAAATCCGACTCTGAAACTATTATCACTTATTAGAACTTGTATTACGGGGATACTCAATAGAGACGTGCGACTCGTGAAAGGCACATGACTTACAGGCTGCAACTTGCCTTTTTGACCAACGCGGGCTTGTATATTGTATTGAAGACATGCCTGTCCACAAGTTAATAATTACTTAATCAATAATAAAAATATTTGTAAGAGAAAAATGTTTTATTGTTGTCCCGTAACACTTGTATCGATAGCATTCATGTAACACACCTCTTTAAAATTGTCGTTCGACAAAAGTTACAAACATGCCACAATGAAATAGCGCTATGTCTATATAACTGAAAAACTAAAATTGATGGGCAAGGTTGGGTTGTCGTTAAAATTAAATGCTGACACGCTTCCGAAAATCTCAACGCTGCGAGAAATCTGTCTCGAGAAAATAGCGAAAATAAGCGAGTTTGTTACAGTTGTAAGGGACTGTGCAATAATTATCTGGAGGGGGGGTTCTAAATCTAATAGGGGGGGCCTAAAGTAAAAAGACACTGTTGGAGGGGGGGCAAGGTTAGTTTCTTAAACAGTGGAAGGAGGTTATGAGCCTGAGATCGAGATTTTGTTACTAATCTCAAAACCATAATATTTAAATAATGCATAATTTCAAACTCAAAATTTCTTTGTAGTTAAAGACTATAAAGTTCCTCCCAGAAGATCGGGGGGGGGGGGGGGGTAGTCATTTCATACCTCAAAGGGGGAAGGGGTAAGAAGTTATTTTAGATTTAGTAGAGGGGGGGCTTAATTTTACATTAAGGCCTACTTTGCGCATTTTAGAACCCCCTCCAGATAATTATTGCACAGTCCCTAATTTTTGAATAGTGAAATTTTTTGAAGGCTCCAAAGAAAAGGTTGATATCAAAAGACAAAAATAGGCGCTCAAATAGCGCAAATTGGCTACTGCAAACTGAAACGATTGATTCAACTCACTCAAAATACGGCAGTATAGAGTGCGAAAATTAAATATTTCAATTTAGATAGCTTTTGAAAAGGCTCAATTATCCTCCGAAGAGGCTGATATATTCCCTTACAAGAGTTTTGCTTTCCAAATACAGGGGTTTTTATCTACAGAGGAAGATTGTTGTTAATTTCGGCGTACAAATCGGCCTAAAATTTGAAGAACGCTTGAAAAACCTTTCGTTTTATCGTACAGAAAGACCAAATGAAAGCTGTCATAAATAATATTGAAAAATTTCAAAAAAACACTTCACTTACTTGAACTATCCACAAGTAGAACCAGCGCAGAAAGAACAGTCGAGGTCAGACCACGTTCCAAGCTAGCAAATTTTGCTTTCACTTTCGACTCCTTCGTCACAGCTATTTTTAAAAGTCCAATCAGAATTAGTTGGTACATCAATACAATCATTGGCGAGTTAAAAATAGCTGTGACGAATAAGTCGAAATTGAAAGCAAAATTTGCTAGCTTGGTGGTCTGACCTCGACTTGTTCTTTCTGCGCTGGTTCTACTTGTGGATAGTTCAAGTAAGTGAAGTGTTTTTATAAAATTTTTCAATATTATTTATGACAGCTTTCATTTGGTCTTTCTGTACGATTAAACGAAAGTTATTTTCAAGCGTTCTTCAAATTTTAGGCCGATTTGTACGCCGAAATTCCCAGAGGCAAGACATAGCGGAGACCAAGCTGGCTGAACACAGACACTCTAAAACCTGTGATTTTGAAAATTCTAGTTTTGAGAAATAACTTCTTAAAATCAATGCTACTTATTCTCGTTTTCTCTCGTTTTTATATTTGTTATTCCCCGTTAACTGTTAATAATACTACAGTTTAAATTTGAATGAATCACGTGAAAAATGAATCACGTGAAACTTCTTTTGTCTAAATGTCTTTTTTCCGCGATGGATAACGTTAATGACATTGACTCTATGTTCACTGTTTTCAGAACGAATTGTTATTAGGGCTATGGGAAATACAGAGACCACAACCAGAACGAGTATAGCGAACGCTCGAGGTAAGAATCTAGGTATTTTGAGATAAATTCAAATTCGTTTTTGACATTAGTGAGGGGGGGTGGGGGGTGGGGGGAGGCAGGTGAAATGTACGATGGCCGGGAAGGGCATTCAGACTTCAGACTTTATATAAAAGGAAAATAAAACAAAATGGAACCGTATTTTTTATTATCTATTTTGTTTGCTTGAGATGATATAAAGCCGTTACCTGTAACTAACACAAGTTGAAAATAGAACAGGAAAAAGACTTCCGATGAATGGCTGCCAGATAGAGTTCGGAGTTCGGAGCTCGGATTCTGGACCTTAGAGATCGCGGGCTCAACATTCAAGATGGCGGAGTCGAATGAGGTACATACGTACATGTAAAATTATTTTTATAACTTGAAATTTTAAGTATTAGTTTTTGAGTATTTACAAAATTAAACTAAGATTAGCTTAAAACAAAAACAACCTACTCCTTCATCAAATCAAAATTAACTTTGGATAGATAGAGAAATCTTCTCCAGGTAATTCAACTGAATCAATAACAACTATAGAAACCCGTTGCCTCTTCTCTGTTTTATATTTTATTTTATTTATTATTATTATTATTATTATTATTATTATTATTATTTTGAAGAATAAAACTACACTTTTTATTTTCCAAGACGTTTCGAAAGAACCTCTGTCATATGAAAAAAGGTTCTGTCGAAACGTCTTGGAAACTAAAAAGTGTAGTTTTATTCTTCAAAATAATAATAATAATAATAATAATAATAATAATAATAATAACAAATTGAATAAAATAGAAAACAGAGAAGAGGCACTGACAGCTTTCTATTGTTGTTATTGATTCAGTTGAATTATTGGAGGAGTTTTCTCTATTATCCAAAGTTAATAGAATGAGTTCCCCTCTATTAACTTTGATTTATCATATGAAAGATGGAACTTTATGAATGACCATGCGACAACAATTAAAATGTAGTACATTGGTGAAACCAAACGCAGACTAAAAGATCGTTTTAACGAACACAGACGACCACAACAAACCTAACACCATTTCTAAACCCACTACCGTGTCTGAGCACTTCTTAACTGCTATAAAACTTGTAGCTTAAAAAACTCAACCAAAATCTACGTTGTACTGGCTATTCTTTTCAATTATTATAATGAAAGAGTAGGTTGCTTTTGTTTTAAGCTAATCTTAGTTTAATTTTTAAAAGCTCAAAAACTAATTACCTAAAATTTCAAGTTAAAAGAAGAATTTTACATCTACGTATGTACCTCATTCGGCTCCGCCATCTTGAATGTTGAGCCCGCGATCTCTAAAGTCCATAATCCTAACTCTGAAGTCTGAAGTCTGAAGTCTGAAGTCTGAAGTCTGAAGTCCCTTAGTAGTCAGCCATCGTAACTAGGTTATAGGGAGGTAGTATGGATGAACATACTAAAGAAGGCATGGATCCTGTCTAGTGGGTCTAACAATAGATTCCCCCCCCCCCCCCTAAAAGGTTCCAACGTCAATACTGAGACTTGTATTACTCGAACTCTTACGTGGGAGACTCTAGACCCCCTCCTCAGGCCCCCGTTTCCGTCGCCTATGCTAAGAGGTACGACGAGCACGCCGCCCGCCTTTTCGTGTCCTCCCTCCTCTCCGATTCCTAGGCTGCATTAAGATATCCGGGAATTATTCGAAAATTGAATCGGTTATTCACAGTGAGCTTCCATTGAAACGAAGGCTCCAGAACAAGCAAATAGCCAATCTGATTTCAAGTACTGAGTTGATTTTGCCTCTAAACTTCCGTTAACGCAAGCTCTGAGTGAATAACTGCCTCAAATTTCGAATACTGAGATAATTCATTATTCGAGCCTGGGTACGGTCCGCTTCAATATGATTGCGACACGTCTGGCTAACTAGTTGAATGTTACTGTTGGTCTAAGATTGCGACCCAGCTGAAGATCCTGACTACTTTCACGAGGTTTTGACGGATAAACGACTTGCCAGGTACTTTGGTAACAGCGCTAAGCAAAATTTGGCAATCGGTCTTTCAAGGGTAAAGGTCTCATACGGAGATGCCTTGTCTGTCCAGAGGAAAATGCGAAACGAATACTTCTCTTCCTGGAATGAAACCTGTACAGTCACTGAAGCCAAAAGCATATCTATACATAACCTGGAAGAACTCACTTCAAAGCTGGAAGATCAGCTTCAAGGGGTAAATATCAGCATCAGAAGAAGAATGGAAGGGATCAGATGGTCGTCGGCTTGGTCTCACAAGGTTTATGAGTTTACATTTGGTGACAGCATTGATGGTGGAAAGGTCTATTTTGGGATGATCTGCCTTGCCAAAAGCCCCGATGGCCAAACCATCGATGCCATCAGCTCACTTTATAAGCTGGATTTCACTCTTGCTAAGGAGAAAGTGGTCACTGAAAAAACATTTAATTTGTTAGGTTTCATACCTGTGGACACCGAAACCACAGTTCATTATCGTAGCCGAAATCTTGGTTATTTTACGAAAAACAAATCAAAAATTTCTGTCGTTTAAAAGCTATGGAATCTTTCAAAACCAGAGGGTTCATTGACCAGATATCTTACGTCAATTCCCTTTCAGACGTTGACGATTGAGCTTGCATATCCGATTTGTCTTTTGAACGTACAACTGGTGCGAGAATTAGTCAAGGTTATCTGTACCATGTAGCTTATCAGATGTTAATGGGTGTATACTTCATCGTCGGTGGAATATTAGGCATAAATTTAGCCACTGTTTCAGTTTAAAAAGTATAATTTCAAGAAACAATCTTCTGCAAAAGCAAAAGAGCTATACGAAAAGACAAGTCCCCACGAAATCCCACTGGATAAGGACACCAAATGTTTTGGAACCAAAATTTAATGAAAGCAATATGTGCTATATGATAAATATGAGATTTGCGATATTTTTCAAAAACATGGTACACAAATGTTAAACAAGTATCCCAAAAGAGTATGAAATAAGAATTTTTTCTTTGCGTACTTTTCTTTGAAAAAAATCACTTTACGTCATCAGGTGTTTAACGTTGATTATCTCGCTTAGGCCTGCTTTACGAGGAGGGAGGGTACCCCTAGTACTAGGGTTACCCGTCAGCTAGGGTCAATAGATAGCTCGGCTTTACAAGGGAAAAAAAACCAGGTAGGGTAACTCTAGTGCCCGGGGTAAACCTTGTTCCGCCATGATGGCCGTTTGTTGATTTGTGCTACAGGAGGTCTGAGAACTAGTAAAAGTTGTCCCGCGAAGGTGAGTTATCCCTAGCTAAACGCAGGGGAAAACTTAACCCGGGCACTGAAGGGTTTCCCTATCAAACAGACGGGGTAACCCTAGCACTAGATCAGATACAGTATTGCCATACATATTGTATATTGCTTATGATACGTCTAGGTTAGCTAGATTGTGTTTGACTAAAATTTTGAACATACATGTGAATTGGGCTGAGAAAATCAGCTCTAAAGTTTATGCTAATCAGAACGAATCTGTATCAGACTGATACAAGCTCCTCCACGCTTATGATTTTCTATTGTTTTGGCCTCATTAATTATTCATGAGTATTATAACTTTATTTACTTTCACTATACAGATCAAGCCGACTTCTTAGTCGGTAAAAAACATTACCAAATGTCTGCAGGCCAATATACTAAGCGGTTTGTATGGATATTTATCCCACACCATAGAAAATATAACCAATCAGAATGTAGGAAAGCCGTTGTATAGTCATCGGTATTCCACTCTTCCTTCCCATCATGCATTTGTATTTTCTATGGTGTGGAATAAAATAGTTATATAATGCTTTCTCGTGGCACACCATGGAATATCCCACTTGTCATTTGTATTTTCTTTGTATACACACGAGCCTTTACGCTCGTGTGTACGCATAGAAAATACAAGTGACGCGTGGGATATCACTCTAAAGCATTGTATAACTAGTATGTATTATGGTAAATGTTCGCTTTTTCCTGAGGTTGAGTGTGTAAGTGAGGATTCACTGTCGTATGATCTGGGAATATAATACAGTTTTATTCTCCGATTTTCGTAGAGTTGAGAATTTGAATCTCTAGATTAACTCAGTCCTGGAGACAAAATAAAGAAGACAGGTTTTTGTTTCCGGGTCGTCGCCTAGCGTGCAACGCTTTGACAATGCTAAGAAATTCAGTCATTTTCGAATTCGCTGCCTACGTATCCTTGCATTAAAATCGGTGAACCATCTCCTATTTTCTTTAGACCCCCTCCTCCTTCTGAATAAAGTTTGAGTTAGAAATTTTTTATAAACGTTTTGCGGAAACTAGTTCTCAAAAATTGGAGAAGTAAATTTCGCGAAAATTTAGTTCCAACAAGGTTTAAAACATTCTGAGCTTGAAGTACGGGAAAGTATTAGCCAGGTACTAGCGTTTCTAGGGTACAAGCCACTTCCGTTTCCGATATGACTCCCTTCACATCCTCCGGAAGTGGAATTAATCACAAGGTTAGAAACGTGGATAACTTTCTTTTAACCCCCAACAAAGATGACATGCCTCATGAATGTTAATTCCTGAACAACTAGAACTAAAGGAATATTTAATTGTACCCTTGAAGGTCTTGAAAAAACAATTTGAAAAAAAAAAATGTACCCACTTCCCTTTCCGGTCAATCCATCTTACTGGGCCGGAAGTAAAATAGGTAGAGAACATACCTGGACTACCCTTTGGCGGCACGCACCATAGGATCGTCCCGACTTGATGTTGCACTTATGTGTCATATTGAACCCTTTTTATACCCCTTAAATAAAATTGAGATGCTTTGCATCATAAATTAAAACGCTATCCTTTAGTATTATGCTAGTAAGATTTTTTTCTTTTTCTACCATCATTAATGTGTTTCTCAGTTCCTCTGTCTCTATGTTTTCTTGGAATATTTATCATTGTTTATGTATTCTTCTTTCAGTAACAGATTTTGGTTTAGTCATTTAACTTTTTTCATGTTTCCTGTAACTTAGCTTCACAGGTGAAGAGCCTGACCAACTTTGCTGTTCACAACTCATTATATGATTTTGTTTTTAAGTATTGAAATATGATCCCCAATCCACACTAAATATTACCTGTAACCTTCCATTGTCACTGTGTAGGAAGTATTAAGTGACAATTAATTTTGTTGTAAAAAGGTTGATTGATTTCCCATTGAGACTGATACTTCTGGTCCATCACGTGACTTGCACCCTTAAAGCATTGCCATAACAACAATTCAATCAGGATGTACTCTCTGATAGATGACTTCCTTTTTACCTTCACATTTCGCAGAATATCGAGCAGCAGTGAAAAGGAAATCACTCAACCTTAATAAAATAAGAATCAAAAACTAAATCAAACAATTATCATTATCATGCAATTACAAGTATGTGATGTAGGTATCAATGTCAAGGGGGAGGCTGGGACTACAGTGTGTATGGCAGGGATTTGACTTTTTTTCAAAACTATTATTCAAACAGAGTGAAACACTTCATATTCCTATTTCCCAGGCAAGCATTCAGTCAAAATCCCAACACACAGAATAACACATCAAATCAAATCCCCACCATAAGCCTAGCCTTGACTCCGCCTCTCCAGGCTCCTCTGCTGCCAACTTAACACTGAAAGCTTCATAGCTTTTCTTAGATCATCAAGTGCAATGCCTCCATGTTGCATCATGTATTTTAGACCCACCCCCTTCCCCTCAGGATGTTTATCCAATGACAAAGGTCATTATTAGTAAAATAACTACCTGTTTAAGTATTTTCCTACAGCAGGATCAACACTTCCATTCTGCACCAGAGGAACAACTCTTCAATAAAAATCAAAAATAAATGATTACTAGAAGTGCAAACTTGACAACTTGCTGTTATAGACCTATTTCATAAAAGCAGATTTCTAATGTTGCTAAATAAGATTCTCTATTGTTTTCTCACAAATTAAAATGCTTGTAAGTAATTAGGATTTAAACTAACATCTCTTTAATGGAAGACCGCATTTTTATGAAACATTAAAATTCATGACATCATGCAAATGAGCTGCTGCCTTTATGAAAAAGGTCAAAGACTTTTTACAACAATCACTCCCCCCTGAGGAGCTCTCCTATCAGGTTCACTTTGATAGTTGAAATTTTGGTAAAACTAATACCTTCTTTCAGTCTGCCTGCATACTGTTCTTGCAACATGTAGGAAAGTACTGCTCTTCCCTCCTGACTAAATATCACACAGCATTATTTTATGAAGTCAGAAAAGTTGTTAGAAATACTAAAAAACATCAGCGGTTTTGCACAATCATGTGATTGCAGGCATGTTGGACAGCAGAACAATAAAATCCTTTTACATGAGAAAGAATTCAATCCCTTAGGCGAAAGATTGTTCTGCCATCCAACATGGCTGCCACCACTTGGTTGTACAAAACCTCTATTTCTAGGAAAAATATAGCCAAATTTACACAGCCTTGGTTAGGAATAACATACTTACTGGAAGAATGAAGTTTTTGAGAGGAGGAAGCTGGTTGTGGTAGACATCTATCCATTTCTCTAGTTCAGGGATGTATCCCTGATTAAACTCTGTCTGTTCTGAAAAAAAAATTAATATCACCTTTCTAATTCTGAAAGTCCATGGTAATTTATGAATGGAATTTGCATCTTTGTGTATCATTGCCTTATAGTCAAACTAACTGTTAATTTAATTTGACTAATGAATTCTCTTCTATGGAAGGTCAGTGGATAACAGGTGTTCAGGACTAAGGGGTGGGAAGAATTTAGTCCCAAAATACTGACTCTAAGTGACCTGAAAGGAGTGGATCCTGAGAAGGGGTCCAAATGATGTTCAACCCTGACCCCACTCCAAGATGAGCTCTAGTTACAGTCAACTATGGATGTCATTTATTTATTTATTTAATTTCGGTGCTCAAGTCTCAATAAAAAATGGTGCACCCCTCAAAAAAAAACCCTGGGTCCATCCCTGCCTGATGCCCAAGGTCTGGGAAGCTCCCAATAACTATATAAACAAGGTAATATTCAACAGCCACTTTAACTTACTTAGTTTTCTTTCTCTTGATGTTTCTCTTGGAGTTGCAATATTGGAACCAACCTCTTGTAGAATACATTGAATCTAGCAGACAAAAATAACAAAAGTAAAAATCAGGAAAATTCATACAGATGACTCTCTCTCAAGTGACTACCTCAGAGTGGTCCCTTACAGCAGATGGTCACCCATGGGGAATGCTGCCACAGGGAGTCCAAAGCTATTGAACAGTGCTACACATCTGATTGTTTGTTAAAAAGGACATAATTTTGCACATAAAATTCAATATCAGTACTGAAGTTGTCATTTATTACATTTTTTGCCTAAGAAATGATTTGATTTTTGAGGTAGATTTTGGGTATGAAAGGTCAAGTTAATATACACCAGGTAAAATAGCAATGCTACAAAGAATTCATAAATGGAGAGTTTATATGGTTTGTGGGAACACTTGGAAACAATAATGAAATAAAAAAATTGGCATACTTTTTCTAGTTTATTTACAAGATCAACTTGTCCTGATTCTTCACAAAATTCTCTTGCAACTCTACTCAGGAAAAAAATAAAACATTGCCTTTATTTCTTGGCTGTTTGGATTAGATAATACACAGAAAAATAAAATTCATTTCAAATATACTTTACCCAATTTGAGATGAGAGTTCATCATTAGTGCCAAGGGCTTCAAAAAGAATATTATTTTTGGGTAATCGCTGTCCACCAAACGTGCTGGAAAACCCTGGAAAACCCACATTTTTGAATGGAATATGTCACTTTATGCACCTATTAATGTTTAGCACCAGGGTGAGGGGGTATAGGCAACCCAAGGGGAATAGGCATAGGATTGTACTCCTTGGGTCAGGTATTTGACAAGCACATTCTACCCTAGAGGGAAGTTTGACACTTGACAGAACAAGAGAGCCTGAAAGATAGGGTAAATTTGACATTTGCTAGATTTGCTTCCTGTGGGTAGAGAAATTGACTCTGCCATCTCAAAATGTCTATTGCCTTGGGTCTCTCCTCCCCCACTGGGGCTAAACATAGATAGGTGCATTATATGGACGAGGATTGACTTTTTTTCTTACTCCAGAAGGTGGGTGGAGCTTTGAAGCATTTGACTGACAATATTTCTGCATATATTTCAATAGTAACACAGTACTTCAGTAGGAAGATAAGGACAATGCATCTCAGCCATACCAGGGGGGTAATTGGAAAACAAAAAATTGACAGGGAAGGGGAGGGTGAGATTGACCTTCTACATTAATTAAATACATTTATTCAACAAATAACATAAACGCATGATCTTTCAAGAAAATACTGAATTACCACCTTTGTCTCCTGTTCTGGTGTAGATTCTTGGGCCTGGTTCTTCTTCTGAACTATTTATTTTGCAACGAAAAAAAATTTTTTTGGTTATTTTTACGCCACTAAAAAAATTAGCGACTTAAAAATAACATGGAATAACCAAAATTGAATAAATACTCCATATCCTTTATTAGATCGTAAGATAAATATTCTAGAAAAACACACCTTGAACTGAATCCTCTCGTTCCTACAGCAACAGGTCTTTTTAAAATTAAAGAAAATGGACGCAAACACACACGACCAGCCGCCATATTGAATCTGCAACCGCTGACTAGTCTAACACAGGTAAACCAATATTGAGTCAAAGAACGTTAAAGGTAGCCTCAAAATAACGTCTGCAAAGGAGGCTACGTTAAAGGTTGATCCAGCCAAACAACGACAACGGTTCAGTCTTTTGGGGATTAATAAACAGATAAAAAGTTTTAAACTATATAGAAAATTTTTATGGCTTTTCCCATGATTCTTCTGTTTACTCGCCTTAGTAGAACAATATTTCTTCCTCAAAGTACAAAAAATTTATAATTTAAAAAGATTATACAATTTGTTTGAATATAACTCTTTTTTATTGCATTTTTCTCTCTGTGTGCTCCAAAAAAAGAAGAATAAATGTGAAAAACTATGTGTTGATTATTAATTATTCACACTGCACTAATTACCAAGTTACTATCAGAATTGATTCATCCGTTACGTTTCAAACGAGACTTTTTTATTTTAAAATGAAGTCGCTGGAAAAAAGGTCTCAGTATATCCGAGAAAAGAAATTAATGAAGATCGTATTTCTCAACTTAATCATTCTTAATGGCGGTTGATCTGCAAATGAGAATCCAAAAAACACGCTAATTCTATAAAATTGAAAGCTAATTTAATATACAAAAAAGAGATAATCAATTTTATTAATTCTTATTAAAAAGTTTTTATAGAACTTTATGATAATCCTCATCCCAAAAACTCCTGTTCTACTATCCTGCCCCGTCAAATCCTCCGGGTTTGGATACTATAGCTTCTTCTACGACGGCCAATTTGACCCAAAATGTCAGTCAGACATCATTTTCTCGGAAAAAAGAGCCTATGGGGTGGATTTATGAAGTCCTAGAGATAAAACAACTACTCTAGAGACTCATCCGGAAGAAACTTTTTCCTGACATTATATATTCGAGAACTTCCAGAACGCTTTTTAACGATCAGATAAAATTCTTAAATCTAGCTCATTAATGTACATAATTATGTATTGCTTGGGCTACCTATGGTATTGCAGGGTCCAATAGCTTATATTCACGATAGACGCCATGATGGTTTTCATATTGGAATGCAGATTATGCACGTGGTTGAAACAATATTTGGTATTAAAATATAGTCTCTAGGACGAGCCGATCTTTTAAAAATGGTCTTTTATTCCAATGTTTGCCCAGTGGAAAACCGCATGGCTAATTTGCATTGCAATATGAAAGCCATCGTGGTGGCTATTGCGAATAATGTCTATTGCTCACAAAATCCGCTAAAATAAAGACAAAAATAAATGTTATCCACAACTACGAACAGAGCTCGGTACCACGATTCTATCTCTGAAGAAAAATTAAGAAAAATCTTCAAATCTTGGACCCGGGAGTCACTTTTTCGTACAGCCGGTACCTTCACACTTAAAAGGTCTAATCTTTTTTATCGTTATATTGTTGGAGCTTCTGTGTTTCGTGTTCTTCAGCTTCAACAAACTCGCGTCTTCGAGTTAAGAACGGAATGCCATATTTCTCTGGACTCTCCTCAGCTTCCTCGATGGTCTGGTGTAAGGTTATCGAAGCAGTCTCCGGTAACCATAGTGATGATATCCCACAAACAATTGCGCATGCTCCAAATATGGCCATGGGGAGATGAATGCTGGAGTCTGGTAACTGGGCCTGAGAAGAAGATGTATACCATAATATACTACTTTAAAGGTAACACAAACCTCGGTCTTGACAATTTACGGTATCATGCTCAAATTCATCCAATAATTACTTATTACAATCGGGGTTGAGTGATTATACAGACAGGAAAAAAATGTTCAATGCTCCTTCATGCGAAAATTTAAAAAGTTCCAAACCAACCAAAACTCAATTGAAAATCATTTTCCAAATTAAAAAAAGAATAGATATCAGTTTAATAATTCCTTCAACCGGTCCAACAACCTTCTATTTGAACTCTTTAAGATAAGAAAGCCACAGAACTTACAAGCATGAGGAGAAATGGCGCCACTATTCCACCGAAACGAGCAAAAGTAGAACCAGTCCCCTGAGCCGTGTTCCTACAAGAAAAAGCTGTTACGTTACTTAGTGGTGTTTAACGTCATGTAGTAAACCGTTTTTCTTTTAAGATGAGATTGTTTTGTTGAGTCTAATGTCTTCCCATTTGATAATAGGCGTTTGCAGTCTTTACATGAAGGCGTCATTTACAACTACCAGAATGCTTTGAGTGGCTTCTATTGTCAGACACTGATTTTACCGATGGCCCCTTTATTTCCATGAGAGTAAAAAGCATGCCTCTGAAATCATGCAGTTATAACTGATGGGTAATGTGACTGCGCAATGCAGTGAAGCCATTAATTTATTGTGACTTGATGCGTAATGCAGTTCTAGTCAAAACCCATAGATCCCCCCTTGCTCACTATGAGTACAGTATAGTTTCAAGTAGATCAGTGGTTAGAGCATCCGACTAGAGTGGATCTTGTTTTCAAATCCCATCCGGGACTCTATAGTTCTATTTGGACCATCAAGTTGATTTATTGTAGAGAGTAAAAACATCAACAAAGCATTTTGACAAAGCATTAGTGGTAGTCAAAATGACCAGGATATAAAGTACGCTGTGATTAGCTTTTTGAAAACTTTCTTTCATTCCTTCTTCTCTTTTGTGGTTACATTACCTTAGAACCGTAGGAAAAAGTTCTGTAGTGATGAGGTACACACAACTCCAGATCATGTTGGTCAAGACATAA
Source organism: Stichodactyla helianthus (assembly GCA_015163945.2). Classification (NCBI taxonomy): domain Eukaryota; kingdom Metazoa; phylum Cnidaria; class Anthozoa; order Actiniaria; family Stichodactylidae; genus Stichodactyla; species Stichodactyla helianthus. The sequence goes on along the minus strand of WUAP02207548.1, from coordinate 5,163 downwards.
CCCAAGATAGCTAACCAAGTGATCGCCATTTTATACTCTAAAAAGAAAATCCAAATGAAGATACTCTGGAGATTATTGACACAAAAGCTACTCACTACCACTACCAATGCTCTGATGCTGCTGCTGCTGCTGCTGCTACTACTACTGCTACTGCTACTGCTACTGCTACTGCTACTGCTACTGCTACTGCTGCTGCTGCTACTACTATTACTACTACAACTCATACCTTCAGGAATGACGAGAATAAGAAGTAACACAATGCCGGTCAACGTCATGTAAGAAACTTGTACCAATCGACGACCAATACTAGAATGAGATTTATTGGAAAAGTAACATGTAAATGATAAAAACGCTTGATTTGACACAGAACAGTAAGTCACCTAGATTTTTAATATTATCATTAATTGAAATACCCAAGCCAGTCTACCCGACACATCCATTCCCGTTATGTGCAAGTTGCGTCAATGCCCACAAAGAATGGGAGTAAGGTACAATCGTTTTTATGCAAAACGTAATGGGAAAACATTATGCCCAAAGTAAAGGAGGCATGTTGAAGAAGTTTCTCTACAACTGAATATACCTTTTCATAAGATACCATGTTATTGGGATCGCAAGCAACGAGAGACTCGTTCTCGTCGCCATTATCGTGTAGATGTCTCCAGGCAGATGGGTCACGTAGATGAAAATAGCAAAATAGGTCAAAGCAACAGTGAACCTGGAAAAAAGAAAAGAAATTACCACAAACAATATGAAACTGCACCGTGCACCATCTAAAACTAATAGGGCTTATTAAAAATTAATAGGAATATTCTGCGCATTAGGTACGTGGGCAGCTTGTTTGGAGTGTTAGTAGATAGATTTTTCTATGACATCTTTTAAAAATCAGACTTGCACCTATAATCACGTCTACACCCTTACCTACTTATCTTATCCTACGTTTTCTCCTTATTAAACGTATATCTCTACTGCGCTACATAGCGGTCTATTCTAAATTACTGCTACGTATGAATAGTTTAGTTATCTTCCAACATTCTTTACCATCCAAACCAGATAATGAGCGACCATTTTCTTAGTTTTGGAGTTCGTAGAAGATCCAGAGGAGTGTGCCTCTTTTGTTCATCTTTTTCTCTTTGAAGCTGATCGTTTCTGATCTCCTCCACCATAGACTTCATGACCTCGCCATCTAGTTCCTTGTCATCCTTAATACCTCCAAACTTCATAATCAATTGGTGAGCCTTTTCTAGCTTTCCGTGAGCCAGCAGCCATCGAGGAGACTCGGGAAACACTCTGAAAGGAAAAGAAGAGTCAGTCTTGTTCTCAGTAGACAGTTTGATAGTCCCAGTTCTTTTTTGTGTATCATATAATAAATGGAGGATTCTAATATCATGAATATTTATGAGAAGAAAACAAAGTAAATTACTACCGTCACGGTAGTTTGGAAATGTGTTCCTAACTAGCATTAAATTCCGTAAACTTTTTCTTTGATTTCGTAAACTTATTTCTTTGATTTGATCCTCTATCCAAACACCTCGAAGTCGGTTAAAATAATTCGGCTACGCCTAGTTTTTTCAACCCCACTTCTCGGTATTTGGAAATCGGAAGAAACACTCTTTTCCGTCTTTGATCTGTTACTTCTAGAAGGATCAAATAAAAAATTTTTGCAGCTATAGTTTACATTTCTCGCGATCCGCTATGATTTTTATTTACTTTTGAATTAACGCGTGTACAACGGAAGTAAACCTTTCCCGTCTTTTTTCGCCTAGTAGACGCGTCCACCCCAGAAGTTAAAATTTCACGCCTTTTTCGCGCTTTTTGAACCGCGCAACAACGAAAAGAAAAAGCTTTCTAGCTACATTTCGACTTACTTCCAAAAGAAATACATGATAAAAGGAGGAACACTAGTCACCCAAACAAACGTTCTCCATTCACGAATGAAGTAAGCTATCAGGATTGCAATATAAGTTCCTGCAAACCAGAAAAAGCTATTAGCATTGCCGGCCATTGTTCGGTACTCTGGACCAATAAACTCCAACATCAAGATGTACTGTGATAAAGTCGTGCTGATCATGAAGGCTCCACTTCCAAAACGAAGGAGTCCAAAGAATGATTCGCAGTCGACAAATGACTGAACTACGCCACAGGCCGCCTAATAAACAGAGAAAAAAGGTAAAAAGACGTGCAACAGAAATTAAACGGAAAAAGGTATAGCAAATAAAATGCGTCTCAATTAGAAATTCTATAGAACTTAGCTCATAAGTGTTGCTGGTATAAAAAAAGTGACTTTCGAGTCCAAAATAAAAAGCAGTTCTGTGAAAATTTTTCTTAATTTTTCTTCCTAGTCATGGTAAATGCTATAAAGGGTTAAATTTTTGGTTTTATTTTAGCGGATTTTGTGAGTAATTGGCCGTAAATACGTCACACCTGAAGCTCCATAGCGTGTATTAAAATCACTTACATTTCCGTCTCACATGGTAACATATGAAATGGAACCAATCAAAGACTCTCCCCATTCCACTTGCTCTAATACTCCTGCCCCCACCGAACCCCTTACCGCATCTCTGCTAGTATCTTATGGGATGGGATAGGCTGGATGAATGAATGAATGGATGGATGCCCACTCTCATCCTCTTCTCATACACATAAACCTACCATAACTCCAAAGGTACAGAATATAACTGTCCTTCTTCCGTAGGCGTCTGAGGCGATACCAGAAAGAAACGAACCAACCAGCATCCCAACAAAGAACATGGACTGAATAGTGGCTGTTATGTGCGCGCGATCACAAATCAGGTTCCACTGCAAAAAGATTTGGTCAAATCTTTTTTGTCTTCTTTTCTATGTCTGTCCTGTTAACTGACTTGTCTGTCTGTCTGCCTTTCTTTCTCCCAAGGTCAGAGACCATCAAATTCAGCATTGTAAAATCTAGCATAGCGTCATATATTTCATCCTCTGTCTGTCTGTCTGTGTATACTCACCTCAGATACCATGGTAGTGAACATCGTATCGAACTTGTATGTTGTACAGTTAGCACAACATCTGTTCACACCTCCACATGTCACGTTAGGCGTCGCACACTCAAAGTTCGGTGTTCCAGTAACAAACACCAGATGAGAGAATTGGATGTTCTGCGCCACCAAGATCATGCAAGTTCCAAAAACCACTTTCTTCTGGTAGCTGCTAAATGGGTTCACGTGCTTGAAGACGTCATCGTACTCTACATAGGTTTTTGGAGTCGCTTGGAGATCTGTCATTTCCTGTACTATACATTTAAATTTTAACTCAGCTTGTACATCCTGCGGGTGGCATGGGTGATGTTGTGCATGCAGGGGTCATGATTAACCCTTCAGCTCCACATGGGTGTAGAGTTCAATTGGTTGTCCTATGCTAATATATTTACCTCCCTTTTTCTTCGGTTTCCGCCCTCCGTAAAACCCAATATGGAGAAAAGTAGACTAATGTGAGAGTTTCAGGATATGATGATAATGATGATGATGCGATGATGATGGTGATGATGACGAGGATAATGATGACATGGCATGGCACGATAGGTGAGTAGAGCTCATTTGGTTGTCCTATGCTTTATTAAATTCCCTTTTTCTTCAGTTTTGCGCTCTCCATAAAAGTTTCAGATTATTACGATAATGAGGATGATGATGATGATGATGATGATGGTGGTGATGGTGATGATGATGATGATGGTGATGATGATGGTGGTGATGGTGGGGATGATGATGATGATGATGATAATGATTGTAGTGCTGATGGTGGTGCGGCTGATAGTCACCTTGATAGCATGCTAGTTTTACAACAGAGGCTTGACTAGAAAGTTTCTCAAATTTTGTATCAAATGACTTGTCGAGGAGGAATTTGTTTATGTAGACGATGCTTGCCACCACGCGAAATTTATATATAGAGGGGCATCATATTTCATTATCCAATACATTCCTGAGAATATTCTGATCTCGAAACAAAATAAGTTCGGGATATTTACGGAGCGTTCCTCATGCGAGAATTAAATATACCACTTCAATTCACCTTACCGATATAATTTAGATATCATTAACTTATTACTAGTATATATATTGTAATTGTGGTAGAACAATAGCTGAACAATAGCAGATAAGCCAAAGGTAAGTTGCTAAGGTCGCTCATTAAGCAACGTTCGCCAGTTTCTCTATGAACCATTATGTTTTGCCAGCAATTTGCTTCATGTTTTTAGTGTTATTTACTCTTCAGATAGTGTTATTTTTCTTACCTTGGGTATTTTGGGCCTTATTTTAGTGCTTCTTCGCCTCTAATCTAAGTACAAGTCGTGATCCCGACGCTGCCAGACAAGCTAAAGAAGCCCGCAACAAATACGACGTCTAGAGGTCTTTTTTTGGGGGTGTACTATTACAATTGGTGTAGTATTACAATATAGCAAGGTCAACTGTCACTATCATCGTATTTTCATCGCCTTTCCACACATTAGCCCGTGGTTGTAAAATTATGTACATTTTTAGACCAGGGACATGTTGTACTCTTAAACGACATAAATAGCGAACATCTGTTGTTTTGTACTAATTAAACAAGCATCTCGAACTTCAGCCACGGCCTCTTGTTTCAAATGAAAAAGACCCTGGTACAGGGCACACTCGACTAGCGGACAATACTTTGTGGGCGCGTGACGTCACGACATTCGATACCCAATGCCCTGCGGCCATGTTGGTATACATGTGCTAACTTCCAGTGTAGCCAATGTATGCAATTTTAGATAGTTTTAGCGAAATTTAGACATGGATAATGAAGAAACTAAAAAATTGGAAAACCCAAATTGTTCCGAGAAGGCTATACCTGTCCTTTCCAAGTACTATAAGGATCTTGAACCCGTCGTAAAGGGCAGATATCTTCAGAAAATTGCAGTCGTTGGTGTGGATCCTGCTACTATATCTTGCTTAAGGTAAATTCCATTAACTTATTAAAAGACGTTAAACCTAATCGCTAACGGAGCGCCGGCGCGACGGCGCTATTTGGTACACGTAGCACAGCGGTAGCTGTTCATAGCGTGAGATTCAAAGCCGAGTGACCGTTGGTTGGAAATAATAATAACTAGTCATACTTATCAGTAAAGAAATTGAGACCTAGCTTTTGTTCTTAAAAAGGAATCTGAATGTGCCAACGAAG
>WUAP02207437.1:0-16046 GCA_015163945.2 Stichodactyla helianthus | reverse complement strand
TTGGTTGTTTGTGTGCTTGGTTGTTTGTGTGCTTGGTTGTTTGTGTGCTTGGTTGTTTGTGTGCTTGGTTGTTTGTGTGCTTGGTTGTTTGTGCTTGGTTGTTTGTCATATTTTATTATCTGGTATTGAAAGCAACCTTTCTTCTTACCTCAATGACTGAATTATAGCTATTTGGAAAATTATTGTTAAACGCGGGCCTGCAGGATAACCAGACAAAGCTTTGACCTAACTGTCTTATTGTTATAAATTAAAGTGTTCAGTTACGTGTGGCAATGGAAGAAAGACTCGCCAAGTATCGTGCCATTATCCATTAGCTAATTCAGTGGTCAGGTTAAATTACTGCAACCCAGCAACAAAACCAAGTGAGAGTGAAAACTGCTTTGAGCGTGACTGCCCTGTTGTACCAACCACGCCTCGCCCTAGGGGAGTCTGGAGTCAGGGAGAATGGACACAGGTATTTAAGTATTTTTCGAGATTTATTTTTGTGTTTGAATATTCTATCTCCCATAAAAGCCCTTGAATCCCTGTGATAGAACAATCATTGATTTGTTCACATGTGACGTCATTATGGTCTATTTCACAGTGTTCAGCTACTTGCGACAAAGGCGTCAAGAGAAGGCAAGTCGTTTGTCGTGATTCCAAAGGTGTTTCTATACCCGACACTAACTGTAATGAAGAGGAGAAACCAAAAGAAGAAATTCCTTGCAGATTAAAGCCCTGCACCTCTTGGAAACATGGAGAATGGGGCCTGGTAAGCACATTGATAAGTAGTGATATAACTTAAGTTTTAAATGTGCAAAAACAATTTGCTCACAAATTATTTGATCTTGCCTCCGGTTGGTGGAAATGTGTATACGCAAAGGCTTTCAGGAATTTGTAGCAAACGTTGAATAAAGTAGAATAAATTTTGTAGTTTACTCACGCCGTTGAACAAGTGCTGGATGCTGATAGCAATCCTTTTGGAGCTTGAGCATATATACAGAGTTGTCAAGGTTACAGAGAAATTTCCGCGTTTAAGAGTAGAATTCGACTTTCAGCAACCCTTGGCGCAACGTTTTGTAAAAAAAAAAAAAAGTTTAGAAGCAACACCGTTGCTTGACAAGTTCCAGAAAAGTAAGATCCTTGTCATCATTTTCTTTTACTATTGTTCTAACAGAAATTGATATTTTTCTCATTTAAAAACCTCTCTAGTGTTCATCACCTTGTGGTCAAGGAATTCAACTTCGTATTGTCAAATGCGCGTTTGACAACTGGGAAATTGCAGACGACAAAAGATGCGATACGTCGAAGCGACCTCCTGATTATCGCCTTTGCAAAATCAGATCATGCCATCCAAAACCTGTAATAAGAATCTCTGAAAGCTTTCATCCCTCAAGCGAGTCGTTGGCCAGTCAGCCTACGACTCCTTTCAGTCCACGATGGGAAATTGGCGAGTGGGGTGAAGTAAGTGTTGACTTATGTTTTTTAATTCAGTATATTAGTATATTTACGTATGGCTTTACCTCAACAGTGTTCTGTGACTTGTGACAAAGGGTTTAGGAGCCGGGCTGTTACTTGCAAGTTAAGGAACAATCAAAGAAGCAATCTTTGTTCTCCTTTAACTAAACCTCAGACTAAACTTGTTTGTAACCTAGGACCCTGCCCTAAATGGATAACTGAACCCTGGAGTCAGGTTGGTCATATGCATGTCATTATTATCATTTTGTAATTGAATATGATAATCATATGTATTGTCATCTGCGGGAACTCGGGCCTAGGGTAAGGCAACGGACAAAAATTATGCAGTTGAAACGAAATTCACCTAAAATTGTCATTCGCCCATGATCCCAAATCGCAATACATATCAAAGAAAAGCTATTGAATTGAGTTTGGTTTGTTTCTCGTATCTTAAAAGTGCTCATCTAGCTGTGGTTCTGGAAGACGACAACGTGTAGTAAGATGTAACGGAGAAAATACCAAGTGTAATAACAAGACAAAACCCCCTGAAACAGAAGTCTGTAATGTCCACGAGTGTCCCCAGTGGATCACGGGATCGTGGAGTAAGGTGGGTTGAGCAGTTATGGTGAGCGCGTTATTAGCCCATGGTATGGTGCAGTACGTAACTGTCGTCCCGTTTCGTGACCTTGATGGTACCGTGTCCGAGCATTTGGATTGGATAGCAAAGATGTTACGGTTCTGATTGGTTCAACAGCTTGTATCAACTTTTCCGTATCGAGACCTTGGCTGTGTCGTGCGATTCGAAGTATCGCCGACACCTCGTTTTGCAGCTCTTATCATTTTTTTATACAACTTAAATATGCAGTGTCGCTTCTTAAATATTTATGATAGTTATAGTATATTCTCTTGAAGGCTGTGTACCATTAATCTTATTTCTTGCATCCGAACCCTCTTTCGTCCTGAGCAAAATCTGTTTCATATTTTTAAACTTATTCTTAGTTTTCTTGTGACATCATGGCAGCCATGTTGGTGTGTACAGTTAACAAAACATTTTCTTATCAGCTTCTGTTGTTTGGTACACCAACATGGCTGCCTCGTCTTTGTGATTCTATTCTCAATCGAATGCGTGAAAGCCGAGAATTCTTTAACTTATTTATTTCAAGGAGTTCATTATAAACTTCATTATAAGATATTATTCTTGATTTTTAGTGCTCTGTTAGTTGTGGAAAAGGCTTCCAGACAAGATCCGTAGACTGCAGTACTAAGAATGGTAACTGTAACCATGCAAACAAACCTCCTCAGATCCAGGCATGTGAATATGTGACATGCCCTAAATGGAGGCTGGGAGTCTGGAGTGAGGTAACGCAGATTTACAGGAATTTTATGTATTTTAAAGATCCAGAGACTCTGTAGAAGTTTTTTGTCTCGCTATCTGGCTGAAGTGGGATAGGAAGGGGACAATAGGTCTAATAGGTCACGTGAGAAGACCCCCTTAAATCGAGCACGAATGTCAAAATGAGATCCAGAGATGAAAATAGCACCTCAATATTAACAATAAGGTGAGGTTTCAGCTCATAATATTTGACACAGAAATGGCGTGAAATGTAAAATCGAGAATGTTAATGTGATTTGTATGGAAAAATGTGCTGGATGGAAGCCTTGCTGTCGTCCAGCACATTTTTCCATCAATTCGGAAATTTCATCTTTCTTACTAATATTGAGATGCTCTTTCCCTTTCTGGAGTTCATTTTGTCACTGGTACTTAATTTAATGGAGTTGTTGTTAGGTGACCTGTCAGTGAAAAGGGCCTATTTTCTCTTGAATGAAAAATATGATAAATTTCTAAACTGCTGTGCCATCACGGCCACGTTTATGTTTGTCCCCACAATATTGTTTTTGCACAGAGTCACACGCAATCTGCTCCTAGAAGAAAACGATATTTTTAAATAATGTCATTAAAACGTACTAGGTTTTCTTTCTATCATTAGTGTACCGCTACCTGCGGCAGAGGAATACAAAAACGAACTGTCACTTGTGATTCAAAGAGTTTGCCCTGTGATATGCGACACAAGCCCCTCCAAAGACGCGTGTGTAACACAAGAAAATGCCCTGTATGGAATGTTGGGGCTTGGAGTAAGGTAAAATACCCAAGGTTTCTTGCTTATTCATTAGAGAATCCTTGGTTAGACACTCTGAGTTCTAGGGTCGCCTATTGTCGCTCAATGCTCCCATAGGTCACCCAACGTTTTTGATAAACAGCACCAGCACTTGCATTGGTTACTGAATATTGTTGTTTTAATTGTACACAGTGTCGCCTTTTGTTGCCCAATGTCGCTCAAAATATTACCTAACTGGTTGATATTTCAACATAAGGTTGATGATTTCGCTTAAATTGTCCAGTGTTGCACTTCGTCACGGCGACCTTAGACTCATAGTCAGCCTCCGTTCGATTCAGTTATTGCAACTTAAGCTTAATGGAGGACATTTTCTTCTTTTCTTTTAGTGCTCTACAACATGTGGCGGAGGAATAAGACTACGTCCAGTTACATGCTATCCAATCAGGGGTCTGTGTAACCCTCAAACCAGACCAACAGACACAGAGGAATGTAATATGGAGGAATGTCCAAAATGGATCTCTGGATCGTGGAGTGAGGTAAGCCATCCAGTTGACTCGTTGGTTGACCATCCGTCTGTTATCTGGTAGGTCGTGGGATCACTCTTCGGCCATACCATCATTCAGGGTCTTGACATAACTGAGGAGATAGTGCTGCCTTTGCAATAACATTTGCAAATCTGCAAATGGTTTATATGACCAGTTTGGCGGTCCCGTCCATTTTAACTAAAAAGAGGTCTATCAGTCTCAAACGACTGTCACCTGTTACTTCTTCTATCAACAAACTTGATTTATCATTTTCTCCTACTCACTTATCCAGTGATCTAATATTCCTAAAGTTTTGTCACGTGAATTCACTGACGGTTCTCCCTCTTTTCAATTTGTCAAGTGTTCTGTAAGCTGTGGCAGAGGTGTTAGCCAGCGTATAGTGAGTTGTAATAACAAGCGAATACCAATCCTTTGTGAGGCTAGGAAAAAACCTTCAACGACAAAAAGTTGCAACGTCCATCGATGCCCAACATGGACTTTTGGACGCTGGACTAAGGTTAGTATGAGATCAAGTTAACTTTCATATTTATTCTTCTTGGTTCTCGAATATAAGATGAAACTTTTTACAATTCCAATTTCATTATGAAATAGAGTTCGCATGTTTACCGGAAAAACGCATGTGCTATATAATTTTATCTTCGTGAAAAATGATGGTATTTTTGAATCCACAGTAACATTTAATATTTGCTTCTTTTTATCGTTAGTGCTCAGTAACTTGTGGTACCGGATTGCAAACTCGATCTGTGACATGTAACTCAAAGTATGGTCCATGTGATCCAAAACTAAAGCCGAAAAGAACAAAAAAATGCGATGCTGGACGGTGTCCTACGTGGATCACTGGGCGCTGGAGTGAAGTGAGTAATAAGGAATAATCAAAACCAAGACAACCGGGTGCAATCTCCTGATATAGATATTTATCTTTATCACAATATCATCAAGATATCAGTAATGCCTCTTACAAAGTGGCTTGTTCAGTACCCTCAGTAATACTGGTCGTTCAGGAACGGTGGAGACGGGGTTGCTGGGGAGGGGCGGCTTCAGCACCCCCATTTTTTACGAGAATGACATACATGCTCTACTATCAAGCGGTAAGGATTTACTAAACTAGCACCCCCACTTAGAATTGCTGCGCTGGCCCTGTCGTTGATATATATATGTGTGTGTACAATGCTCGATTATTGACCAGTGTCATCCATATTACAATTATTCAAATAACAATTTTATTGCTGCAGTATTTATAAAATTTAAGGCTCACATTTTCTTCATTTAACCCTTAAAGTTCCACGTTTTCCGGCCCCCCAAACACTGTATATATGAGTTTTTAGGAATCCTAGGACACGTAGAGAATTGGAGAGGGCTACGAGTGCTTATAGTTCTAGAAACGCGAATAAACGGAGTATGGAGGGAAAAGGGGGACATATAGCCGTCTATATTTTTGCATGTTTTGCATGAATGAATGTTAAAAACAATGAAAGCATGCCTAACTTTTGCTGGAAGCATGGGAAAAATCTAACGTGTGTGCACTATTGAAATATGATTTGCATTGTATTTTGAATAGATATCATTTATATTTTACTGTGTCATATGTACACATCAAAGCTAATAAAACAGAACTTCACATTTCCGTGTTTTATGGTGTTGTGTAAAATGTAATGGATTTTGTGCCATGTCTTACATCCCACCCAGCTGTATCACTGTCATTCGTTTAGTCATTTTCATTTTTTTCGTTTTAGTGTTTCTTCGCACGTTAACATTACTAAAAGATATTACTTATGTTGAAAGGTTTTTTTCCTTTTCGTCTTCAATTTTTTTTAAGACTTCGTATGGAAAAATGCTGGACAGCACGAGCTTGCCGTCCAGCACATTTATCTATACGAATCCTAATAACATTTTTCATTTTCTATTTCTGCCAGTTCTCTTTTGTCATTTTGAGCTGAAAACTTCACCATCTACTCTTAACTAACATCGAGATGCTCTTTTCATTTTGGAATTCATTCTAACACTGTTGCTTGATTCAAGGGGGTTGTAATAACGTGACTTATTAGTAAAAATGGCGTTACCTCAATGCCGTGATGTCTTGCTCACGTGACGACAGTACCATCACCTGCTCGTGTCATTAGTGCGATGAGTTGCTCCTGTCTGCAATAAATAATTAGTATAACTTGATTATGATATCATTAAAATTCCTCGGCCTGTCTTTCATTTTCCTCCAAAAAAAGATGTTGTTGCTTACTCATGAAACCACTAAATATCAGTATAAACATTTGATGTCTTCTAATTAACTGTATACATTGTCATCATGATCTTCACAACTTGTGGATGTCATTACAATCATCACTGATGATGATAACAACGTCGTTACATATCGTTTTGAACACTGGCCTAATCAATCATGTTGTAGTGTTCCAAATCTTGTGGCGATGGCTTCCAGATGAGAAGAGTAGAATGTGATGGCGTTGTTGGAAGCTGTAACAAAATCCAAAGACCTTTGTTTACTCAAATATGCAACCTTGGACCATGTCCTGAATGGAAAGTGGGGAACTGGAGCGACGTTAGTAGAGTTTGTTCTTTTGAATGTTGAATTTTTATTTTGTTTATTTTCCACAGTAGCTCTTATTCAATTTCTCTTCTTCGTTTCTAGTGCTCTGTAAGTTGTGGCGAAGGAGTAAAATCGCGTGAAGTAATGTGCAGCACAGGGGATGAAAAGTGCAGTAATCAACCAAAGCCTAATAGAAATAAAAAGTGTGTCTTGTCAAAGTGCCCTTCATGGACTGTTGGTCTTTGGAGTAAGGTTAGTAAAGCTACTATAGTATGAGAAAGTATTTTGTCATTTTGCATGAAGCCTCACGAAAAGATGTTTGCATTAGTCTTCTCAGCATGCGACTCTTAAGCTGGAGAAGAGAAAAATAATGGAACAGTTTTTTTTTTGCCACGAAGAAGGACTAGAAAGGAGTTACAGTGATATAAGCTCTCACCGTTTGTTGCCCCTACCACAAACCATTTCTACCATTACTCTAATTTTATTATAGAAATCCCATCCTAAAACCTGCCAGCAGTATCTGTCAATGAAGGTGTCCCTGCATGCATTTTATTTTATGTTACGAAATATCATGATGGCAATTTATTTATTTGTAGTGTTCCACGACTTGTGATGAAGGCTTACAAAAGAGAGATGTCAGATGTGAGCCAGCATCAGCCCGATGTGACCGCCGGATTAAGCCTGAAGACTCTAGAATATGTAACCTTGGAATGTGTCCAAGATGGGACCCTGGAACGTGGAGTGAAGTAATTAGATTAATCGAAGTTTCATATAATGATGCGCCATACACAGGCCTTTGCAGCAAAGCAGGGTTCAGGTTTGAACTTGCAGTTATCAATATTTTGAAATGACTTTAAGCTCATAAAAATCTCAGTCCTTTTGCTTAACTTAATTTGATCATCGGAACTTAAATGGTCAATAAAATGTGTATGGAAGCATACACAAGCTCACTCGGTCTAAAATCCTAAACCTCTTCTTTTGCCTGCAAAGTTGCTTGATAACCGAACTCCTATTGATATGCTATTAATCCACAATGATTATTTTTATAGTGTTCCGTGACCTGTGGAGAGGGAGTCAGAAGACGAGCCATAAGATGCAACTCCAATGTATTTTCTTGTAACAATGATTCCCGACCTGTTCATGTAGAAAGATGTAACCTTGGTGTGTGTCCCAAATGGACTGTTGGTCACTGGAGTATAGTACGTTCTATTGGTACATTCATATGCTTTGTTTTTGATTTTTACATTCGACAAAGTCTTGTATAGCCGATTTTGAGTGTGAATGTTGAGCTGTGCTTTGATTTACCGAAACCATAACTACGCGTTGTGATTGGATGATTTACACAAAAAGAATGGGAAGTCATTTCATTGTTACATAACCGTGCTGTGTATTTGCTGCTAGTCAGTACGTACCACAGGTTTCCCACTCATTCGAAAACCTCTTTAAGAGACCATTACCAACCGCGTAGCTTACAATCATGAGTGAGTAATTAGCTGATCGGGCGCGGTTTTCAGGAAATTCTAATTTGAACACTTATAGTTATAATTGATTCAAGTAATCTCCCCATACACGGTACTGTAACCATTAGAAACCTGCTCTTTGGCTGTCATGATTAGTAACATAGCAATATGAAACTATATAGTTATGATGAATTTTCGTTATTTAGTGTTCTGTGACATGTGGCGATGGAATTCAAACTCGAGATGTGCAGTGTAATACTGGAGATGATCGCTGTGTTGCCAGAAAGCCATCGAAAACAAGAATTTGTAACTTAGGACAATGCCCTAAGTGGGTTGTCGGACCGTGGGCATACGTAAGTAAGCTGTACACATTGTCATGTAAGACATCTTTGCATTATGGGCAGAGAATCTTTATAACACCCTTGATTACCCGCAGTTTACAAAGGGACAGGCACGAGGAAGAAGGATGATGATCATGTTGGTTGTGGTAATAGGAATATTGGTGGAATGATGGAGATGATAATGATGATGATGGCGATAACGATGATGATGATGATGAGGAGGAGGAGGAGAAGGAGGAAAATTTTGATGAAGATAGTGACGATGAGGAGGCATTTCCAGGGGCCAAAAGGTAGAGGAGGAAGAAAAATAGAGACCAAAGAAAAGAGAAAGAGATTCTATACAAAGTTCTCCGTACTCAATTAATAGGATGTCGAAAGGTACTGATGATACCATGATGACGGTTTTGTTGGTGTTATTAGTAATTAGGTGATTCATTGTGGGTGTTGGAGGTGGAAGAGGGGAATGGGAGGGGAAAGACAAGAAGGAGGACGTTATGGGTACCCCAGAGTTCTCGTGTTTAAAACATGAATATATCTGTTTATTATTTAGTGCTCGGTGACTTGTGGTTTAGGTGTACAGAAGCGCATTGTGTACTGCAACGTACGAGAAGATCGGTGTGATGAAAAAGTCAAACCAATTAGTTCAAGGAGTTGTGAAATATTCAAGTGCCCTTCCTGGACAACAGGCCAATGGAGTCAGGTAATTATTTGATGATGTTGATTTATTTTATTCCTTACTCCTGCTAAAAGCTTACAAACGAGTCCCAGTATGTTCCCGCGAAAGACAAAATTATATCAACTTCGACTCACAGAGGTGGTAGTGTACCATCACCATGTTGGATGGTACAGCAACAGAATTTCTTTATTCCTTTGAAAAAATGCTGGCGGAAGATCGTGCAAACACTTTATATTTGATCGTTTCGGAGGTGAACGTCAGGCGTTCTGGTCTGGCTTTGGTGAAAACAGTATTTTTTTCGTCGTTTCTTATTACTGTGTGTGAGTTATTTTTAGCAAAACCAGATAAGAAAGCACATTGGTTTTTGTAATCCAATAAAAGCCTATGTTTGCGCCAATACTCGATAGAAACAACCAGTTAATCAAGGATCTGTATGAATCTTTGTTGCGTATTTTGTAGTGTTCAGTGACATGTGGTACGGGAATAAGAAGCAGGAAGGTGCAGTGTACATCCGTGAAGAACAATTCTTGTAATTTTGAAACCAAACCATCTGAAACCGAGAGATGTGAAAGAGGGGCTTGTCCAACGTGGGTCAAGGGTTCCTGGAGCGAGGTTTGTATTATAGCAAATTTTAAGGGACTTGCATGCAAAATTATGTGCAATGGTTTTTCTGATATGTTCTACCCTATGTGAAAAACTGCTTAGCAACATCAGGATGCTTGGAGACAGCGCTGTCACTATCATGAAGAAGACATCACTCTGCTGTGACAATGATTTTTTTTCCTGCAGTGTTCTGTCAGCTGTGGGGTAGGACTCAAAATTCGCTCGGTCACTTGCAGTGACCGAAAGAGAAAGTGTAATACCGACCTGAAGCCTTCGGGAATAAAAAGATGTCACGAAATTGAATGCCCTACGTGGACTGTAGGTCCTTGGGAAAAGGTATAACCTACTTTTTTAAAAATTTTACGACGTAAGTGCTTCATTTATAGACGTAGAAAAATGTTTTCCTCTATTCAACAGTGTTCAACAACGTGTGGCAACGGTGTAAAACAACGATCAGTTATTTGTCGCTCAGGTGGAAAGCCTGCAGCAAGCTGTGACGAAGATTCACGACCCAAGGAAACTATGAAGTGTAAAGAGATGGAATGTCCTGTATGGACTGTAGGAGTGTGGAGTAAGGTGAGGTGATGTCAAAAATGCCAGACTTTCTAAAATAGATTTTAAATGCCATAATTTGTCAAACGAACTGAGATGTCTCGTTGACTAAACACTTTACTCATGATAAAGTTCTGCAAAGTGTATGTATAATATTTTCCAAACGGCATTATTTTTAGTGTTCAAGAACTTGTGGTGGTGGTATTAAACGACGAGAAGTTATTTGTCGTTCAGGTGGAAAGCCTGTGACGAGCTGTGACGAGGATTCAAGACCCAAGGAAACTACGAAATGTAAAGAGATGGAATGTCCTGTATGGACTGTAGGAGTGTGGAGTGAGATTAGTTAAGGAACTAAATCTAATACAAGAAGATAAAGCACTGATGTAAAAATATTTCTAAATAAGTTTTAAATGCAATATTTGTAAAAAAACTGATCTCGAGAAGCCTAGAATATTAACACATTTTGCATGTTATGTGAAGTTCTGCTTATAACGAGTGTATTGGCACTATCCCATCGCCATTATTTTCAGTATTCAAGAACATGCGGTGGTGACATTAAACGATGAGAAGTTATTTGTAGTTCAGGCGGATTTAAGCCTGCAGCCAGTTGTGACGAAGATTCACGACCCAGGGAAACTATGAAGTGTAAAGAGATAGAATGTCCTATATGGACTGTAGGAATGTGGAGTGAGGTTCGTACACAGTACGGCGACTTATTGACTCCAAATTTTAATCATGAAGTTCTACGCAAATTATAACGGAATTTTATCATTATTGTTTTAGTGTTCAAGAAAATGCGGTGGTGGCATACAACGAAGGGAAGTTATTTGTCGTTCAGGTGGAAAGCTTGCAAATTGCGAAGAAAAGTTACGGCCTGTTGAAACTAGGCAATGTAACGTCATGGAATGTCCTGCATGGACTGTAGGACTGTGGAGTGAGGTAACATTAACGAATTTTCCTCGAAATGCTTTCGTAAAAAGTGAACGATGTGTAAGGCGTGCGCACTACACAGAAAGTTGTCTAGCTATTTTCTACATTGATCCATTTGATTGTCTTTGTATCGTTTTATTACTTTTAGTGTTCAAAGACTTGTGGTGATGGTACGAAACGACGAGAAGTTATTTGTCGCTCACGCGGCAAGCCTGCAGCAAGTTGTGATGAAAATTTGCGACCCAAGAAAACTATGAAATGTAAAGAGATGGAATGTCCTGTATGGACTGTAGGAGTGTGGAGTGAGGTAAAACGCTGCTATTGAAGTCTAATAGATATCAATATTAAGATTGTAATGTGACTATCAGTGTTTCGAACGAAAATATACCGACCTCACACATTAGGCTTTAAGGCATTCGGAACCATCAGTGCAATGCAACTGACAGTTTCTAAACCAAACGTCATGTTTGATTTTAGTGTTCTGCAACCTGTGGTGAAGCTGTTCAAAGAAGAGAAGTTGTTTGCAGATCAATATCTGGAAAAGCAGTTTGCGAGCAGAAATCCAAGCCTGTCGATGTTCGGGTTTGTAGAATAGAAATATGTCCAACTTGGATCACCGGAAATTGGAGTAAGGTATGCAGTACATCCTGGAATTATTGTTTTATTGCTATTTTACTACTTATTTATCGAAAAGCCATCAGGGAATGCGTTTGAAAACCTTTGTAATAGGAACGCCCACTCATAATGACATACCTGCAGTATGGATGTGAACAATTTTCGGATATGAATTTGAAAAAGTTTCTGGTGGGTATGAACAGGAAACCCACCGATAAGAAAAGGCACATCCGTCACTTCCTCAACTTTTTCTATCGTTAGATTAAAACTCTTTACTTTGGGCGTAAAGAGGTCTATTTAGCACGAACAGGTCATGACTGCGAATCCTTGGGAGCAGAGTCCTAGGGATGGTGACTCTGCTAGCAACTCGTCAATAAACTTCCTTTTTTATTTCAGTGTTCTGTTACTTGTGGGGAAGGAAAAAGGACGCGTAAAGTTAAATGTAATACCAACCCAAATAAATGCATACAACAAGATAAACCAGTTCGCGTTAAGAGCTGTAATCTTGTTACCTGCCCACGTTGGACAGTTGGGCCATGGAGTCGGGTAAGATTGCTGTTAAGAGAAAGACACTATGATGGCCACAAGCTCTGAAATTTACTACAAATCAAGGGCAGGGGTTCAGATATTCAGGGCGCTCCAGCTTATTACAATGTGTCAGAATAGAGCAGATTCGCGAATGACTGTGAAAAGCTCGCGGCACGATCGGTGCCGTAAGCGTTCCTTGCCGCGACTGTGGTGTTGTCTAGCGTTTTGACGTGCCTTGCCGTGTCGCGACCGTATTTGTGCCACGAGCTTTTCAGTCACATGAAATCTGCTCTATATCAATTCAGTAGCCAACCAACCCTGTCCGGCTTCCTGGATTCACTATAGTTTGTTCATGTTTTGTTCTTAGCCTTGTAAAAATCTAATTAGCCCATAAGAGATGGAAAGAAAAGAGCTTAAGTCCCTCATTCTTTTGTTTTCTATATCTAGTGTTCAGTAACGTGTGGCCAAGGAAGGATGACACGATCGATCAGCTGTACACTGCCAAACAAATGTAACGAAGAAAGGAAGCCAACTGCCTCTGTCATTTGTAGAATGGGGCCATGTGCATCGTGGAAGACTGGCGAATGGAGTCAGGTAGGGGTAGAAACGTTTGTTATCAACGTTAATTTAGTCGGAAAATAATCACGTGACCTGTGATTATATTCAAAAGCTTTATGGTTATTTTTAGTGCTCTGTGTCATGTGGGAAAGGGCTGAAAACGCGTGCAGTACGTTGTTTGGATGGGGATACGCCCAGCTATGAATGTGACATGAGAAGAAAACCAGAATCTTACACCTCTTGTGACAGCCAGCACAATTGCCCGTTATGGAACATTGGAAATTGGACTGAGGTAAAATTTAATAACCAATCAACTAACCATGCAGTTAACTGCCAATTCCCATCCAGCAAAACTAACAAACAAACTATTAAACAATTCCCATCCAGCCACCAAATCAAACTGACCCAGCCAGCTCAACCTAACCAACCAACCAACCAACCAACGTACCTACCAACCTACCTACTAACCAACCAACCTAACTACTAACCAATGAACCAACCAACCAACCTAGCAACCAACCTACCTACCTACCTACCTACTTACCTAATAACCAACCAACCAGCCTACCTACCTACCTACCTAATAACCAACCAACCAAACTAAGGCAGTGACTGACTGACTGACTAACAAGCAAGGAAGCAAGCAAGCAAACAAACAAACAAACAACCAGCCAAGCAACCGTTGAACTGAACAACTGAACAACTATCCAACCCACAAACCAGTCTCCCCAATCCACCCTACCAACCAACTAAACAATTATCCAACCATTCATCCATCCATCCATTCAATCAACCAACAAAGCAACAAATCGCTCATAAATCAAATAACCAAACAAGTAAAACAACTAACCAAAGTGCCAATAAATAATTGTTTATTATTTTGTTTTATTGATAAGTGTTCCAGGAGCTGTGGTATCGGTGTTGCAAGTAGACAAGTCAGGTGTTTACAGGGAAATCAAGTTCTGGATTACTCAGCATGCAATGCTAATACAAGACCTGTAATAAGAAGAGTTTGTCAAGTACAAGAATGTGTAAAAGGTGCATTCTGGAGTAGAGGGCCTTGGGAAAAGGTGAAAAGTAGGCTCGTGTTTATTCATTTGAAAAGTCAGGTCAATCACTTCCTGTTGTTTACTGTTTTATTGGCGTTTCTGCATGTTATGCCTTCACAGATTTTGTGATTTTTTTCATCATTAAATGGTACCCTAAAAATAAAGCTCTTTTGGCTGAGAAAATGAATCAACTTATTGCTTAATGAGGATTAATCAGAAAAATACCAAAAGAGTCAGGGAAGAGTCACTGAGGATTTCTGACAAGTCCATGAAGGGAGTCACGAGTGAAGCCGAAAAGTCAAGCTTTCATACTTTTTCTACGCGTTTAAAATCATAGTAACTGTATACTTTGTCACGTTCATAATTACTCAGTTGAAGTCTGCTTCCTTTATTATCTATCTAACATCTTTGAATTGTTCGATGTAGTGTTCTGAACAGTGCTCAGAGGGGATCAAGACTAGGACTGTCATCTGTGTGGCACGAAACAGAACTCAAATTGAAGACAGATTTTGCGATCAACGAAAACTTCCCAACACGATCAAAAGCTGTAACAGATATAAACAATGTGGAGAGTGGGAAGTAGGACCATGGAGCAAGGTATTATGCACACAAACAAATAATTAGATAATATCAATTTAATAGAAGAATCTCTGCAATGTGACACATAATCAGAATTCTATCTACCACCCATTCTCCAATCAACCAGTTATTGCAGCTGCTGCCATAAATATGCCTTTTGCAGCAAACATTTACGTGATAAAATACAACTTCAAAAACGAATGAATTGAGCTCACAACACCTTAGGGAAGGCTCTTTAAAATGTTTTGTATCTTTGGTTTTGCATACACTAGCATTAGAAGTCTGAAGGAATTTGCTCGCCATTTACGACTCAGGTGCATCCATAACTCAATGGGCGCACGCTGTGATGAACATTTCGTTTAAAACACAACCGGAACCCGATGCTTTAGTAACAACAGCACAACGTAAGCCGACCATCCAAGGCCAAATCCAACGCTTTCTAATATTTATCCATTCATCTCCAGTAGGTGATTTTTTAATGAAATTGGTTTACTTTTTTCTTCTTTTTTGTTAAGTGTTCAACATCATGTGGCGATGGTTTGAAAACACGTGCTGTTCGATGCCTGCACAACATGGAATACTCAAGAGAAGATAACTGTGACAAATCTAAAAAGCCAATAGATTATCTATTCTGCCAAAACAATATTTGTCCGTTATCATCAGACGTCTACAGATGGCAATCAACGTCTTGGAGTAAGGTATGATACAAAATGCTTTATAAAATGGGTTCAGAAATATTGTAATTACGACCCTATTTGCTCAATAAATAAGCGTTCACAAAGAATGGCAAAGAAGCCTTACTAGGAATTTTCACAATTGGGGAAAACTTATACCCATAAAAACAAAGAAGTTTTCGCTGTTGAAGAAAAGCTTTGAAACGATTACTCAATTATAGATTTAATATTATTTACTTTTGGTATTCGAATCACTACCATAAATGGTGCATTCGTCTCAAAAAATCCTCGATCCGTCTGGTTTTAGTTTTTGAAGATATTTCTAACTTGGCGTTTCTTTTCTACAGTGTTCACGGACATGTGGATATGGACGAAAAGCAAGGCGAATCATGTGCATTGATAACCGTGGCCACGAAGTGAATTACAAGTATTGTAATGCGAAATCTAAACCAGCTGAGTTTTTCCCATGCTTTGAGGTTCGCTGTCCACCGAAGTGGAAGTTTGGATACTGGTCAGAGGTATGTAGGTAAATGATTTGTAGAATATTCTAGAGCACACTGCCCTCGCATCCCTTCACCCTTCAGGAGAACACCTCCCGTTTGCGCGGAGTCCATACGCAATAGAACTCTTTAGCTTCATATGCAAATAGACCTAATCCATTGGGCGTATTTGTTTTCCCATTTCAGACCACGTGTTATTCACTTGAGAATAAGATTCTTTGTTTTAGGCTCATCCATATTAACCTTAATGTATCTTCTCAAGCGCAACCGAGAAACAAAGAAACAATACCCAAGGGAATGACACGTGGTCTGAAATGGGAAAACAAATACGCCCAATGGATTA
>WUAP02207326.1:0-20659 GCA_015163945.2 Stichodactyla helianthus | reverse complement strand
TTCCCAACCATGTCGAGAGAGTTCCTTTACCACAGGAATTATGACCTGATAAATTAAAGATTTTCCGTGTCCAGTTGGTAGCGAAACGAAAGTATCGTTACCGCTAATAAAACTTTCCACAGATTGATATTGCTGGGTGGTTAGACTATAGTTTGAAGGCAGAAAACTTTCGACAACGCGAAGAATACAGCTTTTTAGATCAGATGCCATTGATGATGCGGGCTCACTTGTGGTCATCATATTCTAACCTAAAATAAGCGCGCGCATAAAAACTGGTTATGAAACAGGTTTTGCAAATCGGATTATCCATAAGTCTGGATAATGGCTTGCGCGTGCTCAAACGAAATGCAACAGGATTAGTGCAGAGGTTTTTTTTTTTCCTGACCGCGGGGAGAGATTTAAAAAGCTCTCTGCTCGCAGGGTATTAAAACTGTTAAGGATAGTAGAGTTGACTTATACAAAGACACTATGAATCATGGTAGTATGTAGACCCAGAAGACCAAAGACAAGGAAAGTAAAGCTTTGAATGAAAATATTGAAAATGTGATGCAAGACACTGCTATGGCAATGATAGATTGAAGGAATATAAAAACTTGTAAAAATCATTTAAAATTGGGTTATTTAAACTTCGTGACCTACTCTTTTATTCAAAGGGAATTTTGAACCATCATTTTTGAAAATGTTTTTTTGAAAACATTTGTTTTATAGGGTGTTTCTTTTTGTTTCTTCTTAGCACTTACAATCCCCTTAAAATAAAACCTGGGCCAAGTTTGAAGAAATATCACTCTCCAGTTTTTTGAGTTGTCTGGTTTGAATATGAGATTCTTGGACACCATTTGGATTTTGCAAGTTCAAATGAATTTGTATAATTATGTCATTAAGAGTGCACACACACAATCTGTTTTGAGCCTGCTTAAGAAAAATTTGCTACAGAAAGATTAATGTGAAATCCATTCATATCATTCATGATGATGATGGTTGCATTTTCAATTAATGAGTTTCCAAAATTATGAGTATTTCTGTCTATTTTTATGATTAAGTTGTTGACTATAATTAATTCACCTTTGTGGTTATTTATATGTGCAATTTGATAAATAGCTTCATGTGAGGGTGAATTGGCATAGGTTAAATGGACAGTGCTTTAATAGCTGGATACAAATCACAATAGACAGTTTTCTCAAGGTTGGGTGTGCATCCAATTTTGACTGGCCACAAAATTGAAAAATGCAAACACTGTAAAATTGAGAAGGCAATTTTATATTTAAAGAGGAAAATAATCTATTTTATGAATTCTTATTGAAAACTTTAATAGAAATGTATGATAATCCTGATCATTAAGCTCCTGTTGTGGCCCTTAAAGTTTCTTGGATGTGGATGAGTAGGAAACCATAAGTGTTCAAAACTTCTATTGACCTTTCTAGCTTGGTCATAATGTTGGGTGTTTCTTTGTTTCTTGGTAATGCTTGAGAAGAATCATTAATATGGATAAGCCTCAAAGGAAGAATTTTATTCTCAAGGCACCTGGTCTGAAATGGGAAAACATTCCTACCAAGCTAAAGATGTCTATCTATGAACATTCAGAAATATTTTTGGAGTTCACAATTTTCCTAGTTTGACTGTAGATAAACTCTTCAATTGTTTTAGTACTTATACTGTAGTCACAAATATTATATTGAAAATTTCAATTTACTGTTTCCTGTGAAACCTTGAATAATTCAACCATTTTCTTGAAAAATGAAGATTAGTGGCTTCAATAAAATGCATTGAACTTAAATGAAAAGTAGCAGGAGCTTAATCTTGTTGTTCTGTCTTTGCAGATGTTACAAGTGTCATATTGAGAAGAACCAATTAAGATCCTGCGCTGCAAAGCCTTGTGTGATAATCAATATGGGACCATCAAGAACCAACCAATCAGTATAGAAGACAACAACGTGTGATGTATCTACCAGTAAAGAAAGATGGGTTCTCTAGAAAATTAACCAGGAATTCTAGCATATCTAGGAATTCTTTAAAAAATCTTGAAAGCTAGCTTTTAGAGATTTCAACAAAAAAATAAAACCTAGTATTTTCTAGAAATTTCAAAACTTCTAGTATTGTTTAGGAATAACAAAAACTCTTGGATAATCTAGGAATAGCAAAAATTCTAGGATTGTCTAGGAATAGCAAAAAAAAAAAAAATCTAGGACTATCTAGGATCAACTAGGAATAGCTAAAAAAAGGATTATCTAGGAATAGCAAAAAACTACAGTCATCTAGGGATAGCCAAAAAAAAAAAGGGCTAGGGGACTGATTTTATAATTTTACAAATAACAGTAAATGCTTATCCAAGTTTTTGTTTCTAAAAAGACAGCTGTGATTTAAAATCTTTACACATCCAACTTCACAACTTACTAACCAACAAACATTTACACAAGAAAGAGTTCGTGAATCTAAATGATTGCAATACTATACAAACTTGCATGATTGAATAGGATTAAGACTGATAAATTATTAGTTTATACTTTTAATTTTATTAAATATACTTTTTAATTATCAGTCCTCTAGCCAGAGGTATTAGATATAGGAGAGTGTTTCATTTGAAATTCATCACTCGGGCAACCAAGTCTAGTTTAATTTTTCTTACAATTAATTAATTCACCCAAAGAAACAAAAGAGAAATCACTTTTCTGTTACTAGTATAGGGTTCTCAGTGAAAACCAAAAATGTTTGAATCAAAGCAGTTTATGTTTTGCTAAACATTAATCCTTTTAATTGGTATAAAAAAAAGTTCTTTCTGGCTAATGTCTTTACATTCTTGTCCAAAATTTACTGAGAACCCTGCTAGTAAGAAACACTCTCCCATATCTAATATTATTATTATTTATCATTTGTACAACAGAAAATTGAAATACAATTCATACCTCCCACAAGGTCCTGCTGAAAGCACCAAAAAGAAGCTGTCCCAGGCCAGGATACCATGAAGGTAGTACAACAATGCTGTTCCCATTGAATCAGAGTCGGGGCTATGATCAGCAACATATGATGACTGCTCTGGTGTTGGAGACTGTTGGCAAGGATGTCAAGCTGTAGCTCTCTGCAGATGTCATGGGAGTGCGCTGATGGCATGGATGCCAGCCACCACTGTGAAGGTTAGTGCAAGTAGGAGCAGAGGCAGTCATGCCGCACTATTCATGGGTGTGCATGATGGTGATATCTTGGGAAAGTGTGATCAATAGACTTGCATAAGACACCATTCAGACCTCTAGACAAGTAGATTATCAACCTGGGAAGACTAGAACTTGAATCATTTCTAGGATCTATACTTAAGTAAAATAATGTTTGGCTATACTGATACACAAGGTTCTATCATAGGATTGTAATTTAATAAGTTTTTTTCACCAGCAAAATAAGACCTCAGTTTCTTTAAAAATAAATTTAAACTAAGACCGATTTAATATTTTGAGAAATTAATTGATAAACCAACAAAACACTAAGAATGATAAACATGAAAAATCACAAGTAAAAAGTGATATCTAAAAATAAAAATGCAATTAGGCAATCAAGCATCAAAAAAAAAGTTTATAATTTTGCAGAAACTGAGGTCTTTAAAAAATTAATTTAGAAAAGCAAAATGGAAAAATCTTTGAAGTAAATAAAAACGTTTGAAACAATTGTTGAATTAAAAAAGTGTGAAACTTTCAAATTCTCCCTTGAGCAATATTTCAAATAATACCGTAGTTTGAGGGATAATTTTAATCTATTTTCATTTGTGGCAAAAGTAAAAGATAACAGCATTTCAATCAAAAAGAAAATAATTTTAAAAAAATTACTGGAAGCTTTTGGCATTACATTTGTACAAACCTGTACAACCTAATATTTACATGGTATAAATTAGTTATTCTCTAAATTTCTTCAGCTGTGCAGAATCATTAATTTAATACAAAAAAGTGCAGAGAAATCAGAACAAGCCGAAAGTGGCAAACATGAAATAGAAAATTAAATGAATAGATTACAAGGTGAGCCATCAAAAAATGAAAAACACCAAGCCTCACAATCAACAAACCATTACACATGAATGCAATGAAATTGTTAGTGTATTACAAGTAAAACCAACAGCAGTTTTACTGTGAATTATGTCCAAAGCACTTGTATTATATGCACATTGCTGTCTAATATCAAATTGTTTCAAACATGAGTTTGATCTGAAGTTTGATTTTCATGCTGTTATATATTTCCAAGTTCAAATTTCCAAATTTGTAGTTGCTCATGATATAAATTTGCAAAAACTTCTATTGTATGAAGTTATTTTCCATTGTTTTGACCCATTATTTACTTCTGTGGAGAAGTTGTTTTGCTGGTGAAAAAGCTCATCTTAGGAAACAAGAGAGTAGTCAGAAAGCAAAGACTAAACACCTTAAAACTAGGAGTAGGATAAAGGCTCCCTTAATTCTCCATGCATGGCTAACAGTACTTTCATCAGTCAGTGAAATTGACAGAGTGGATTTTGTATATTTTACATTGTGTTATCTTGTAGTACGGTTATTGGCATATGTGATGATGTGATCATGGCTGTACATTTTATCATCAGGCAAGACAAAAGGTTTTCTCAAACTTACAAAATCCACTCTACAATAATTTAAAATCAGGCCCCTGACAAAGATTAATTTTCTACCTTAAAATAAAACAGTATAACGTTCACTATTTCATAATGACATCCATGTGGAAATTTCAAACTTTGTCATTTATGAATAGCAGTTCTTGAGTTTGTATAATTTGCGTTTTGGTCATCCTATTTTCATCCAAGTGATCCTTTGAATGACTACTGTAAAGTAGTACTTGTGATGAGATGTCATTATGATTTAGCAAAACTCTACTAGAATATTTAATATTCAACCCTTTACCTTATAGGCCCAGTCCCTTAGCAGACACTGAATAAATATCTTATCGTATAAATTATAGGCCCAGTCCCTTAGCAGACACTAAATAAATAAACATCTTATAGTATAGTTAATAGGCCTAGTCCCTTAACAGACACTGAATAAATGAACATCTTACTGTATAAATTATAGGCCCAGTCCCCTTGCAGACACTGAATAAATATTTTATTTTACAAATTACAGGCCCAGTTCTTGGGATCAGGAGTCTTGATAGAATTGAATCATGTTTAAGAATTGTAGTAAATTTACAAGTGCTAAAATATTAGGATAGTTTCTCATATTAAATTACATGGTGGTAGTGTCCTTTTTGGGATAGACCAACTTATTTTTCACAAGTTTTAGTATCCTAGAAACCCATTCTAGTCTCCACCAAACCAGGCTTGATAATCACCATGCTTAATGGGGGTCTGAATACTGTCTTAAGTCTATTGATCACATGTAAAGTACGTATCACTGTTATGTAATAAATCCTATGAGTAGTGAGGTCATGGTTGTCTCTGTCTCTGACTTGCACCAGTCTTGACAGTACAGGCTGGTTTGCCATCTTGGTACTCTCATAGGGTCTGTTGGGAGTTGTAGTTTGGTATCCTTGACAACAGGGTTCAACATCGGAGCAGCCACCAGTTGGTCAAAGTCTCGTAAGATGGCTCTGTTCAGGACAGCAAGTACTACTGGGTCCTGGCCTAACACAGGGCAGCAAGACTTGGTGCTGATGGTGGGGCTTGGGGAGGTATTTTTTAATAAGCCCAAAAAGGGCGTGTACAGTATAGAGATGGAATTTATTAAAAAACAGGGGAAAAACACCTAATGCAAACTTTATTTTTCACAATGCACAATCATCAAAATATTCTACAAGTCAATATTACAAAAAGTACAAGTGTACAAAATCATACCAACTTTTCTATGGCAGCAGTACAATATTTTCCAACCAAGTCTTTACCTGCAAAATCCTAAGTGCTCTTCTTTTTCTTCTTCCTTTGGACCTACCCTGAAAATTCAGAGTACATTACATCATCCAACTCCCTTGTAATACACAATATTTCCCTCCCACCCACAACGGTTGTTCCCTCCTCCCCCCAGTTTGATTTTTACCCACCCCTCCCCCCAGTTTGATTTTTACCCACCCCTCCCCAAGAAAGTTAGACCCAGCTGTAACTGATTATATAAAGTTTATTCTCTTAAGTTGCAATCAAACTCTTGAAATGTAATCAATGCCCATAAATTCCAGTGTAACATTTTAAATAAATCAATGTTTTTTCCCACTTCTTTTAAGAATTATTTCTTGATACGTTATATTGGATTTTGTTGCCATTCCATTCTGGTATATTTCAATACGTGTTGAGTAATTTTACCTAATCATGAAAAGTTTCTAGTAACACAAGTCAATCAAAAGTTAAGAGTACTGCAATGGTATCAAAACATGTTGATCTACAAATTTAATGGGTTTTTTTGGTTAGGTAAAATCACTTTTTCTCTGATCAGTTACAGCTGGGTCTAATAAACAAATCTACAAACTCGTTTGTGTGTGTGTGGATTCATTCGTTTGAAGCATGCTAGCAAATCTAAAATCCCAGATTATGACTAACATTAGTGAAAATTTATTCTATTTGTGATCAAAACTTCTTCTAATAAACAAGATCAATCAATGTAGTAGTGTCCTCTAAATGCACTGTAGAGAGCAGACATGAGGTTAATTGCATATTTCATACAAGTGTAAGAAATGCATTCTTACAATATATTCCAAGTGCTGTTCAAGATGTAGTTTTATTTGCAAAAGTAAAGCAAATATTTTTTTAAAAATTCACAATAAACTTTGTAGCCAGCATGCCTCAAACGAATGTAATGTAATGTAATGTTATGTATGTGAAGCACAATCCCTCCCCCCTTGTCTCAATTTTTATTGTTTCAAAGTCACAGGGAGTAGTGGTATCAACAGAGGAGTAGCAGACTTGCTGGTATATTATTCATACACATTATCAACTATTAAGAGAGCAATTATACATACAGACAATGTCATTAAAGTTATCTACCGTAAAAAGACATGATTTAGACTATAAGGAAATATCATGTAATACCTAAAAACTCACTCTACACCCTTGTTAAAGGAAACCACTGTGTACATAGATTTTATATTTATTATCCCCTGTTAACTATTAGAGTGGCTTAAAGTGTACTAATTAAAGTGTAATAGTTAAATAGACACAAAAGAAAACAATAAAATTAGAGTGTGATAAAGTGTATTTCACGGGTTAATGAAAACCACTCTAATAACATTACAGTTTACACTTGAATTTCTATCTCTTTTATACAAATAAAATGAATCATGTGACATTTACTGAATGTCTTTTTTCAGTGGCAAATGTTAATGACATTGACTGTATGTTCAAAAAAGAATTTGAACAGGAGAGTTTCTTAAAAATGGAGTGACTGCAAGACCCCCCTGCAATATGAATATATGATGATAACAGCATCTGCAAGTTGACAAAAAAGAAAGAAAGAAAAAAAGAAAGAAAGAAAGAAAAAAAGAAAGAAGGAAAGAAAGAAGGAAAGAAAGAATGAAAAAAGAAACAGAAGAAACCTGTAATTGAATTGTTAAGTTGAATAAGGGACTGGTCATAAAGTTTAAAGGGATAGGGGGTGAAAACACAAATAATGATATTCAATTCAATTTTGCAATGTCTATTTCAAAGTCAGAACAACAAAATCAAAATCTGTTTTTCAATATCTATTTAAACAATTTAAAAAATTGGTTGATTAGGATCAATGCAGTCACTCTCAAAGCCTATAATTCAGATGCAGCCTAATTTCTTTATCAATATAAGAGGATTACTTGTTAACTATAATTTTTTCAAACCCCAATCACCTCTGATCACTCACTCCACAGCTTCACTGGTGTCTCAGATCAGTTGTATGTAATGTAGGGGCCTGTAAAGTGGTCATGCCAACATGCAACACACACACTAAAAAATGGTGACATGCTACTTACTGAAAATCAACATCCAACATTGAATTCACAAAAAAGGCAACAGTGATATACGAAAACTTAAATAAACAAAAAACTAACAGTGAAATGTCAACTTTAAGGGTGACAGTAGTATTTTAGACTAATGACCAACTGACCTTAACCTCCTTATAGTCCCCAATGTACCTTGTTATATTTTTGTTGAATATACAGTTTAAAATGTATAAGGCCCAGGTCAAATGTTGAACTTCACATGAGCTGTACTCATTGAAAACAATGGATAATAAGGTGGTCTTCTTTGATGTCACTGGGTTTGGCTCATGTGAAGTTCGATGTTTGACCTGGGCCTAACAGAACTAAATTCTTACCTGTAAATAGTTTGAGCCTTCATGATATTTTTAAATACTTATGACACTATATGTCTTGGAGTTTTGGACCTCTGATATAGCAAATGTAATCCTACTATACTTTGGGCACAGTCTTGACAGTGGTAAATAAACACTATTCATAATCAAAAAATTGATGCATACTAAAGACCTATACCTACTATACCCACTATTAATAACTTGCTTTAACTTTGAGTTGAGAATGAGATATTTATTACTTACTTTGCTCTGTTAGGGTGATGGCACTTAACCCATGAAACAGAAACTAATAGTTCAAATCTAATATAGACAAATAGACACAAAAGACAAAAGAAAAATGGTATCAGCGTCTACCAATCTCTGTAAGAATAAAATTGATTTTACTGGTTAAGTGCCATCCTAGTATATACCTATTCAATAAACGTTGATGTTGGGCAATCTGAATCTGAGACAGAGCATAATTTGTTGCTTTTATATTTCCCTACTAAAATATGTAAAGCACAGTTTTTAAGTCAAAACTCAAAATTTACATTTGAATTTTACAACAAACTACATCATTGGGCTTTGTATACATCCAAATTTGCAGCTAGTTACTCTGTCTCAGATGTCAGATTCAGATCTCAGACCATCAACGTTTTTTGAAACAGGTATATAAGTCAATGGTCACAATAGGTCAATTTGAAATTTTGCAGGATGTAATCAATTAGTTCAAAATAATTCTACCCTGTATTTGCCACATGAAGTTGGGCTTTAAACTGAATTGTGAAAAACTGCAAAAAAGTACTAAAGGGGACTGAAAAGTAAAGATTGTCCTGGCTGTATTTTAAACAAAATTTTAAAACCATTTTACAAATGGTAGGAATTGGTAATATGCATTGAACCAATCACATAATGGATGTAATAACTGTACTCATCCAATCAGAATACACTACAAGCTGAACCTAATACCTACATGTAGCTTCTGTACACAAACCCCAGTTATCTTGAACAAAAAGTCTACATTCTGGCTTCATAAAAATCAGTTATTCTATAAATTTAAATACAACATAGTCATGCAATAGACTTTTTCATCTTCCATTGCATAACCAGTCTTCATTTGTTTATTTATCAGTATACACTTCACTACAGCATCTTTAAGAAAATGATCACTTAAAAAAAACTCTCAAGTATATATATATATTTTAATAACTAAGGACTAGATATTTTCAAAAAAAGGATTAAGTTTGTGCATTTTACTTTAATACTATGCTACTGAATTATTTGAACAAATCTGTGGTTTATATCATAATGAAAAAATACCATGTATACAGTGGAATTCTTATGACCTTAAAAATCTCTTAGAATGGAATTGCTTTGTCATATTTTTGTGAGGGGGACACATTAACTGCTTAGTTATCTAGTATTTGGCTCACCTCTTCCCTCCCCCCAAACCCCTCGCTATGCACACACCAACATCCCAGTAGGTGGATTATTAAGGTGCAGTGCACACATGCAGTGTTAGCAGGAATTGGTAATATGTGATGAACCAATCACGTTGTGGATGTAATATCTATGCCCATCCAATTAGAATACACTACAAGTTGAGCCTGATATCTAGCTTTTGTACAGAATACCAAAATGAAAAGCCCAAAACCTTGCCATACTGGCAGCAGTCAATATCAGTCAAGACACAGATGGAATTCATAATCTTGATTTACCATGACTAACATTGTGCTTCACTATCAAAACCAATCGCAAATTGAATAAAAAACTGGCTGTTGTATCAAATGTTATTTCACCATGATGTTAATCAAGAAGTGTTTATACAGCTAAGACACCAATAATAGATAGTAAACATTAAATGTATAACACAAATAGCACTTATGCCTCACAAGCAACATGAGCATAAGCAACATAGGCCAAACTTTCCAGCTGGGTGTTACTCATAATTGGCACTTGTCTTTTCTCATACTGCACACCTTTTTGGAAAGAACTGAACTGAGTCCACACATGTTGTTTACACTTACATGTATGCTTATGCCATTACTAAAAACTAGTCTTAAGAAAAGAATTAGCTAATTTCTAACCTTCTCTATCCAATTGTTAGCTACTGCACTATCATGATATGGTTTTTTTTGACTGTTTAATTAGGGATAGATTAGTTTTTACAGCCCGTGATATAATTAGCCAACCAAAAATATTTTGTTTCTCAAACAAAGCAATGGGAAAATCCTGTTTTTTAAGGGCTGGCATAATGTCATCCCAGTAATTTCTGATAGATGTTTGTGAAGCCAAGGAGATGTTCAGATAATAATACAGCTTTCTTCATCACAAGAGGATATTGATTTCTGGTGTACTATAGATAACATAATCGCAGAGGAACAATACATACAGCAGCATGCTTTGGCTAAAGGTTACCATCCCATCATCAGATAAGAGTTTGGATTAAGGGGCCAATTATTTGAAGCAGGCTGACCTGGTTAACTGGGCTGACTTGGTTTGCCGAGATGAATCTCAGCCTTGTATTACATGAGACAGGCCAGCCAACAAGCCTTCACACGAAAACTTTTGGCACGAAGTATATACAAAATGGCAGCTCAGTAGTCTTATCCTGACCATTTTCAACAACATTACCCTTTGCATGTACATTTTTCTCCACACTTTTTGATATCTTAAATTTTGAAGACCAACTGCTCATGCATACCATGCAAAGCAGCTGTCCTTTTTCAGCTCGCTTATGCGGGCTGGCTCAGTTAAAGTGATTATATGGGAATTTTCAGTCCACTTTGCTGAGATCATGGTATTGACTTGCCAGGATCTTGACCAACCAGGCTGGCCCATTTTCCATGTAATCGCAATGACTAAGTTTCGTATGTTTTAAAGACAAGCCTAGATCTTGGCAAACCAAGCCAGCCCTGTTAACTGGGCCAACCCACTTCATATAATCAGCCCCTAAGTAATGAGGACAACTACCATAAACACTTGCCCAATGAAATACCTACCTCTGGTGTACTTAGAGATTCAAGAAATACAGGACACAGATGAGGAACTGGTACATACAAGACATAATTCACCAGCATGACTGGAGGATTTGATAACAAATGATCATATACTAGATATTATACAAAGTATTCTGGTGTGTGGACATGGATGGCACACATTTCTAAAAAGTACTGGTAAAACATCATTAAAGTAGCAATCAAATTGGTAGTAGAATATCTTTTATTACACTACAAAGAAAAGTAGATGTTCTTAAAAGTTATTCAACATTAGTCATATTACGAACTTAGAATTGTCAATGGTCTTATAAATAATATAATATGAAATAGAATTCAATACAAATTCATAATTTAATTTTGTGTGGTATGGTTTAGATTAGTCCTTAAAGGTAAAAATTGAAATTTAAGATATAAATGACATTGGCATTTACTCAAGTTGTTAACATTATGGAAACAATCAATGGCCCTTTCACCAGAGGCTTTTCTGATTATCAAGGATGGAGCCAAGGTGTCCTTGACCAAGCATAAATATCATCACAAGACTGATCAAGAGATCAAAAAAGTGTACCAAACGTGTGTTCTTAAAAGACTTGGTCATGCCACAAAAAGCATTCACAAACAGCCTATTCAGAATAAAGCAAAGGTTTTGCAAGTAAAATATTACTGAAATGTTTTATAACCCATGAGAGCATCAAATAGCGAAAAATTTAACAATTAGTAAACTTGTTGACACTGTCAAATACATTTATGTCATATTATTTTGCAGTTTGCTTTGGCACTATGATGGATGTCCATACAATAGATGTCTCCAAAAAACCTTGCCATTCACTTTTAATTACTCTTTCTGTTATTGCTTAAAAACCAGGATAACAGTTGGTAAATTTGTAAATGCACTGTGGCAACAGCAAAATGTGTGTTAAAAACTGCAGTTTAATTAAATTGTCTTTAAAATGAAGATAGCCAAAGTATGATGTTTGCAGTATCTAGCAATTTATTAGCAAACAAGCCTTCTTACTGTACAAAAAATACCTTATACCTTGGACAATGTACTTGGTAAATCAATGGCTTAGAAAGAGTTGGTTCTTGATTTAGTTATTTTCATTTTAGATCATCAAGATTGATGGCATCGGCTTTAATCCCAAAGCATTGTTTGTTTAGTACACATTGCGACCTTTGCATGCACAAAAAATACCCTGGCCCAAATACTTCAAAACTAAGCATAATAAGCATTCTGGACAAAGACTCTGAAGTTCTCCCACAAATCTGGCAACTTTCTTCCACCACTGATCCAAGCATTTCAATGAGCTGTAGCTCAAACAACATCACAACAAATCTCCATTACAAGTACCAAT
The DNA here is from genome assembly GCA_015163945.2 of Stichodactyla helianthus. Taxonomy (NCBI): domain Eukaryota; kingdom Metazoa; phylum Cnidaria; class Anthozoa; order Actiniaria; family Stichodactylidae; genus Stichodactyla; species Stichodactyla helianthus. The sequence goes on along the minus strand of WUAP02207326.1, from coordinate 8,086 downwards.
GCCAGCTCTACAAATTCTCATTTACAAACCATATTAAACACGTTAGGTGAGGACAGAACGAATACGTAAGCCAATAATAACCTTCAAGACAATATTATAAATGCAACCAACGCATGTTGACTACACGGGCATACTCTAACCACATTGTCACACCTGCTTGCAAAGTAAGTTGAATAGCTGTTATTAGGGCTGCAAGCAGATGAGATGCAAATGAGCCATTTTGCATTGTATTGACCCAATAGCTTCACTTGAATGATTCTTCAAACAAAACAAAATCTTATTGCAAGCTCAGCTATAATAACAGCTATTGCTTGAGACCATGTAATGGGATAAATTAAATCTTGTTACATTAATATGCTTGATAAATTTGAAGTGAAAAATAAATCTTACTACACAGTTCAAGCATAATGTGCAAAAAAAAAAAACAGTACTGTAGCACTTTGTTACTAGTCAGTGGCTATTTAGCTAATAATAGTTCAGTCTACAAAAATGAGGATCATAAGATATAAATTAAAACATTATGGGATAAAAGGGGCTAGAATGACCATGCTGCAGTCTACTGGATATAACTTCACATTAAATTACATTACTTTCAGCACACCTTTTGGCATCAAATTTGATGCCACAGATAAAAAATACACTAACACTATTCTTTTCTACTTCATATTCACCTCTGGCGTTCAGTTTTGGGTCAATTTCAGACTATAGTGTTTATGTGGTGACCACTGTCAGGCAAATACTGTAAGGATTTCAGTAAGTCTTCTTTATTTGGTGTTCTTGCAACAGTTGAAAGTGTAGGCATCAAAATTTTCACTGTCCATGTTCTTCTAGTGGGCACTAGAGGTTTGGCATTCTATGCAATAGTATTTGAGATTTGTTGTCATTTCCTCTTTCCTTTGTTAGCAAATTTGCAATGAAACTTTATCCTTGGGGACTGCTCGGTGTGTTTGACATCTCACCTTTGATCTTGATGTATCAATTATTCTAGTTATAAACTTGTAATCCATGACCTGTCATGAATGTAATTACACAAACAATGACAGTTGCAATCCCTTATGGTTAATTGGGCACGCCCCAGGGGTTGGTTACCCCAGCTTGTGTTTATCCCTAAAAACCAAGGATGTTAACTGGCACTGACTGACAGGATCACAACTTACAATAAATGGTATTTCATCAAGTCATATATGTTACTTCGAGCTTTGAAATAACTTGTCTGTGCATCTTGTATCAGGTGACTTCATTAATCATACTTTAACAGAACCAATATAGGATAAGATAAAACCCATCTTGTACACTCCTGTTATTCTTTCCTTTTGTGCTGAAATAGATTGCTTCAGGTCCATTATAATATAATTTTTATAATTTATCCTTCCCAACTTGTTCTGTATCCTATATAATGCTCAATTGTCAATTTCATCAATTCCACTGTATTTGGATGATTATATTCACACATTCCTGTCTTGTTCTGAAGCTTATGCAATGTTCAATTGTGAATTTATCAAGTCCATCATATTTGGATGATTACCATATACTTATATGCATCCCTGTCTTGTTCTGCATCAATGTTCCAAAAGCTATTTCCAACAACTCCATCTCAGTTGTATGATTCTAATGTACTTCATGCATTACTGTATCTTGTACATTGTACAAAAGTGGGTAGCATCAAGTTTATCACATTTTGATTTTGCACTGTTGGATTTCTTGATCAATATTTAGCTTATAATGGGCTTCAAGCTCATGACATTTTGGTGACCATAATAATTCACCCTTAATCATGTCTAATTGTTTTATATCTTACCAAAATATTTGAGTTGTCTCTTCTATTTTTTATAGTGTGGAATAGCTTTGTAGCATTTGTTTCAACCAACTGCTTCAAGATTTAAAATGACTTCTTAAGGTTATCACATTTCTGTTGCAGCAAAGGTTTGAGTACACTAGCATGGTCATCTAGAGAAATTACAAGAGATGAAGTATTTACATTAACACAAAATATTTTTTAACTGCATTCAAAATTCAATTCAACTGCATTCAAAATTAATTAACACTTTCAACCTTTTTACCATAATTTCATTTAAATTTGATTTGATTTTATAAATGTTTAGGTATTAATAAGTTTAACAACATGTAACATCAAAGCAATAAATGACTTGTAGGCCTCACCAGAACTACAATTTTAATAAGATGAAAGATTGGTGGTTGTTAACTTAAGAATTGCAGTACTCCACCCATCAGTTAACAACAAGAAGCACTTGCCAACAGTAGTAACTGCAGTGGTGATCAGTCATTGCTGCTTGAGGCCGTTACCAATTGCTTGTTACATGAACATTTGGGCACTGCTGATTAACTTTGCTAGCCATAACATCCAATGTTCCTTTGTTACCACATACATCTGGTGATGTTAGGGGCTCAGCTTGTTCTGGATTATACAATGTACTTAAGCGATACAATCTGTCAGCTTGTTGGCCTTCTGTCTCAAACAGAAGAATCTGCTGCTAGATATGGTAGAAGACACAAGCATTGGAATCAGTCATGTTGGGGAACATTCTGGTCAACTAAAGATGGAGTGATTATGCTCAATCAATAGAATTCTGGTCATGTTAGAGGCCTTTTGTCTCAAGTAGTGAATCACTCATGCTAGTGGCATTATGCTCAGCTAACTGTGGGCTACAGTGTATGCACAAGCAGTGGAATCTGGTCACCTTAGAGGCTTGCCATCTGAAGCAGCAGAATCCTGTCATCCTGTAGGCCTTCTGTCTAAAACACTGGAATCTGGTCACATTAGTGATAGTATGCTCAGCTTGCTCTGGCGTATACCCAAGCAGTAGAATCTGTCACCTTCTGTGGGCCTTCTCTCTTGAGCAGTGCTACATATGCATAGAAGACACAAGCAGTGGAATCAGTCATATTGGGGGATATGATACTCAGCTAACTCCAGATTGATTATGCTCAAGCAATGTAATCAGCTCATTTTGTAGGCCTTCTGTCTCAAGTAGTAATCTCTAATCATCTTGTAAGCATTGTCTCAACTAGAAGAATGTGGTTATGTTAGGGTCATTCAGGTCTTGAGCTTTGGACTAAAGACTCAAGCTGTGGAATCTGGAATCTAGGTATTTTGTTCATCTACATGTACATGTAGCTCTGGATTTAAGACTTGAGCAATGGAATAGTCATGTTGGTGGTATTCTGCTCTGCTAGCCCTGGAGTAAAATCTCAAGCAGTAGAATCTGATCATGTTGGGGGCATTGTGCTCTGCTAGCAGCTCTGGATTAAAGACTCAAGCAATGGAATGGTCATGTTGGTGCCATGCTCTTGTGGTAATCAAGCTCTCACATTTTGAATCCAGTGAGCAATGTCTCAAAATGCAGGGGCTTGTTCTAATCCAGGTAGATTTGTGCCTGGTCTGAAACCTGGTGTACCCAATTGCCTTGAAGCTTTAGGAATGACATCCCCTTTACCATGTACTGGGTTGTATAATTCTTGTTATTCACTTGTGTCTTAGAAAGTGATCTTTCTGATTATAGATAGCAACGTCCATATCCCTTGCAGAATAATTCAAAACTAACTGTACTTTAAATTAACAAAACATTTAAAATGTTTTCGATATGTTATCTAATTTTATACAGTCTATATTAAGTTTTCATTAAGTTTATATTAACAATTTTTATTCTAAAACCTTGAATTTATACTGAGAATTGAATAAAAAAATGATTTTTAAATGTAATATATAATTAAATACCTATCTAACATAGTTAAATGTATTTTTAACCTTTTAATATAAAGATTAAATTTTACAATTTAGCTCAATATTCATTTACAGCTTTTTTATTTCATTTTCTTTTCAGGGTTTATGCTAAATTCCACAAAAAGAATGCTGGACTTTTTAATGAGTATTTAAGGACTAGATTGATCAATATAAAAGAGCAAGACATTTGCCATTAATGACATGTTGTGAAATACTGTGCCAAGCAGAGTTATGTTGACAATTCAAACTTATTGCAATTTTCAAAAAGTATTAAGGAGTTTTGGCCCTTTTTTCAAGTACTTTTCAAATGGACTTGAAAATAATTCTAAATTGCTGGACTTTTTAAGAGATTTAAGGATCAGCACAAACCCTGTTGTTGCTGTATCTTCATCATTAACAGAAAACTTCTATCATGTAGCTATGTGGGTTTGAAAAGGATTATGCCATACTCAGAAACATTTAACTACCAATCAAACTGCTACATAAATGATTTACTATCATATACTACTTAGAAACATGTGCTTTCCATATCCACAAACCAGAATACTTTGTATAATATCTAATATGCAGTAATTTCTATTTAATCCTTCAGTTCTCTTGTAATTATGTCTTGTATGTAGCAATAACTCACCTGCATCATGCATTTATTGAATCTATAAGTATGCCAGAGGTGGTAATCACCGCAGACAGGTGTTAGGTATAAATGTATGACAAGTCCATAAAATGCAAGCAATAATCTAGGTTGGTGACCTTTGGACAGAAACAATGGGCTTGCTGTAGATGCTCCCTCTCCCCTCCCCTCGCCTCCCCTCCCCCTCTTCTTCTCTCTTCCCAGTTTTCAATTAAATAACCATTTTAATCAGAATGTTTCAAAACAGGCTGTACAAAACTTGGGCCTAAATGAGCAACAAACCATCACGCAGGGTGCAGTGAATACGAAGGACATAAATAATGTGTTAAAAGAATACATTTCTTCAACATTTTAGTGCTACTTGTGTTGTACAGACTAGTTTACTATTCTGTTATAGTGGCTTATCTGTAATGTTTTCCCATATGCCTCTTGACTGTTGTTTATTGTAATGATTCTCTTAAAGAAGTGAAAAACCAATAAATGAGGTATGTTTATCCTGGCTTCACGTGGAGGATTAAGCACTATAATCTAGCTATTTGCCTTTCTGAAATTCAAAGAAAGACTGGGCACAAACTCTATCTTGTCCCCACAATCAATCCCAGAATCCAATGCAATATGGTGGCACCTTTTGATCCTGTCCCCAAATTAAGTCCCACAATTCTGTGCCACACAAGTTCGTTCCAGTCCTTAGTTAAATTTTGGAAAGGCAAATTAATTTCTGTGTGATTCATGTCTCGCAAAGAATTTTAAAAAATTGCCAGGAGCAAATGACCCCTCCCCCCAAACCCTATAAAATCCCCATGCCAAATCCCCATAAGAAGTATTTTGAATAGAAACATGGATGAATTCTATAACTGCTTAAATTTCAATCCAAAAATATAAACCACTGGTTTGTAGCAAACAATTAGCAAGCTACAAGTAAGTATATTCAGCCAATAATATCATGTACACAAAAAATTCTTTTAAAAGCTAGTTTATATCACGACAAATGTTTTTACAAGTCATCTCAAGCTTGATTTTAAGATATTTACGTTGTCTCTAACAGCTGTAGGTACATGTACTATGCTTTTAGTGAGAGCTGAGAAATCATGTTTTCTTAGACTGTAAGGTCCATATTGTACGTTATGCAATCCAAGATGAAAGATGTTTTGTAGGAGTGTAAACCTTTGGATTTTGGAATGGCTTGTTCTGGATGAAAACAATTATACCATTACAAAAGAATGCCACAAACATATTCAATTGCAAGTCAATTTGAATGATCAAAATTTAAAAAATCAAAATTGATAGGAAAAGATGAGGTACATGTCAGTGTAGATACCACCAATGTCCCTTCTATTGTGTTGTTTAGGCTTCAATTAATTAGCAGAATAGACTTTTCCCAAATTCGCTTGGATGATCATGAAACAATGGTTCCAAGTCGAGACTGAACTTCATTCTTTTGTTGATCAAGGCCAACCTCAACTTGAAACCATTGTTTCGTGATCATCCAAGTGAATTCGGGAAAGGCCTATTGTTTGCAGGGGTGGATCCAGGAATTTTTTGAGGGAGGGGTGCACCATTTATGTTCAGGACTCGAGCATCAAAAATAGAGAATAATAAAGGCATAATTAACTGTAAATTGTTCATCTCAGGGGGGGTGTGCACCCCCTGCACCCCATAGCTGGATCCACCCCTGGTTTGGGCTATTGTCATGCCATTTACAGTTTCTTATGCATAAGTAAATCCAAAGAGGAAGAATTCAACAATCAAAAATGCAATATAGAAATAATAACACCCTAAAATATTTGGAATGTGAATACTGTTGCTATGCACCTACCCATGAACAGTTGCAACATGTTCTATCATACCATTAAACTTCAGAGTTTTAGCTGCCAAACCTATGTTTCTCATGCTCTCTCTTAAGTACGATTCTCTAAATTAATTCAATTTACCAAGTTTCTACACTTGATTTTGCATATTTTCTGAGAGTGCCACCCCTGATGATGAGGTTTTACCATATAAGTATTTGTTGAGAAAATGCCTATTTTCATACCAAAGTTGTTGTTCAAGAGAATCACAACAGAACATTCCTTAAATTAATTTTTAACTCTAGCAAAGCAATATTTGTTTGTTACTGTAGCTACAGATTGGCTCCATGCAAATATTCTTGAACTTACCTCTAAGATGGACTTACACTGCAATACATTTTTACTTACAAACAGAAGTACAATACAACAATTTTGTCCCCCCCCCCCCCTTGTCATCTCTTCCATTATTGCCCCTGGTCTTGTTTAGCATCTCACCTGTCTGCTTTCACTGCCCCTTGTCTGTTCCCTCACTCATTTCCATGATCATTTTGCTCCACATGCTCTACACTTCTTTCACTGTCATACCTTCCTCCCATCTTTTTGTCTCAACACTGACACATCCCCTCCCCTAGTCTATAAATTATCACCCACTGTAATCATAACAAATATAATTACAGTGAAGGGAACTTCAAGTCCTATTGTGCAGCACTAGCCATCAGGCAAAATCTCAATGTTCAATAAAAGTTTGTCACCTGTTAACAATACTTTTGACAACATGCAGATAAAACCACTGATAAGTTCCCTTCTATGAGATGGTGTGTGGATTATTATACAGGAACTCACAAGAGAAAAAACAAGTGGTTGAGTGAATAGATCAGTCAATTCAAAAAACATTGTTGTGGACTGTATAAATGAATGTATCAAGCTAAGCCAAGAAATAAATGGTCCAATTCCAACTTATTATGTCCCAGCTTATTTCAACTGGGCAATTTTACATTGTTGTTATATCACTGAAATTTTTTGATTAATTTCCTAAAAAAGATACAAACTCTCCTGTTCTGTGTGTTTTTTGTTTTTTGTTTTTAATGATGAGCATAAAAAATCTTCATGTAGTCGTAATTGTACTACATAAAAAGGTTTCATTTCTGATTATCACTGATCATTGAAAGAATTATCATTAATGTACCTCTAATAATATACCAGCAAATAGTTTACTGTACTCATTAGGCTCTAAGTGGAACTGTAGCTGTTCCTCTTTTTTCTTTGCCCTTTGTCTGAAAATAAAATAAAGTAAAAATGAATGAAAGTCACATACATGCTGTAAGAAAAAAGATAATTATAAAATAAATAAAAGGGAAAATTATTACTGGTTTGCTTAGGCCCAGGGCAAATGTCAAACTAACCATGAGCTTAATTCAGTCGAACCTATTTAGTTTGAAATAGGCTCATGATTAGCATGTTTGCTGCAATTCAGGTTGACCCTATTTAATAGGTTTGAGTCCAACGTAAGTTTGACAAGCTAAGTTGGATATTACAACTCCAGAGCAACTTCATAGCATATGCCATATTAAACACAAGCCAAACTGAATTTGTAAATTATGTAAAACAAAAAATTGATCATGCAAATCGCATGACTTACACCAAATCTGTGAAAACAACTACTCCCCCACCTCCCAAACACTCATTCCCCTCTGATGAACATGCACTGTAGAAAGACGAATTTACATGTAATACCGAGTCATTCTCGATAACGTTCTGAATTTGGCCGAGTAGAAACGAAAACAAGGATACCCTGTAACTATCTCTTTAAAATATTTCTCAGATTAAGAAGACCACATTCAAAGTCAACGGAATGTCATAAAAACGGTGGTATGACTAGACTAGAAAAGAGCCTTTGGTGAAAGACCGGCTAATAACAGGGCTTGC
>WUAP02207325.1:0-38943 GCA_015163945.2 Stichodactyla helianthus | reverse complement strand
GATATTCCAAATGTCTATTTCTCTGGATAGAGAAATCCACATCCAAAAAAACTAAAACCATCCTACTTCATAGTAAGCATATGAGTGATTTTCAAAATAAAAATTTTCCCTTGATATACACTTTAAACTAGCCATTTTTACACCAAAAAAACATTTGCACAAATTCAAATTTTTATGTGCAATGACTTGTGAGAAAAGACAGTTGTGCAACATGGTCAGTAACCAAACTTGAATATCATATCTTCACCATTTGTGTAGGATCGTGTGGAGGAAGACAGCAGGATGCATAGGTCCAAACTTCGTGGTAACACTGTTTCTCAGAGTTCTTCACAGTCTACCAGTAATCTACTCCAAGGATTAGGGGGGCTGCCTGCACTACTTAACCTTGTAAATACAGGAAACATGTCAACCAATAAGAATGATCCTTCAGCTTCTACAGTGTTTGTCAGCAATGTAAGTATTCAGGAAATGCCAGCAGTCTTTACTCTTTTCAGCAGAGGGTCTCCCTTGAATTTAACTTCAATAAATGTTTTGCTTGATGATAATATGCTAACAGCCATGTTGAATGACAGAATGATTTATAGGATCTCTTTTCCCCTACCAACAAATTCTTTCTTGGGTAAGAAAGGGATGTTATTATTCCTGCCATCTTAATTGTCTGGCTGTTCCCCTGAGCATCAATAGAATCCCTAAGAAGATGCATTTAATAAAGATTAAAATACTCTTAAGAAATGACTGATCAATATTTTGTTCTTAGCTTGATTTCAGAGTCACTTGGCAAAAGTTAAAAGATGTCTTTAAAGCTGCCGGTAAATGTTTATGTCTTGTAAGGTTGTTAAAGGTGTGGCTACATATTGGACCTTAAAGCTATATCATGATTAGATACACCAAATCAATAAAATTGCAGATGAATCTCCAATTATTGGGAACATTCACAAGATGAGATATTAAATATTGTCACCTTGAGTTGCATGTTTATAATTCAGTGCAACATTGAGACGATATAAAACACAAGCTGCAAATGAAAACAAGTCAAAGTGAAATTTAACTATTTATGTGCATTAAAGCATATACTTAGAGTCCTGACTTTTGTTTGGCAATATCAAATGTGCATTAAAGCATATACTTATAAGTCCTGACTTTTGTTTGGCAATATCAAATGTGCATTAAAGCATATAGGTACTTAAAGTCCTGACTTTTGTTTGGCAATATCAAGTGATTTTGATTCTTTTCATATTCTACATTTTAACAGAACTTGAACCCAGTCAGCGTGTTCAGCCAGACTGAGCATTTGCCAATCAAAATTTCAAATTTACAGGACAAATGTCCAATAAATGACGCTAATTTGCAGCCTTGCTTGAATGTTTGTATTTGTTTTTTTCCTCCCAAAAGGCAATGTTGTAAGAGCCAACGTCAAAGAAGATGATAATCACAAATCCAAGGGATATGGAACAGTACAGTTTGAAACTCCCATGGAAGCAATGTATGCAGTCAGTATCCTTTATATAGTTACCGTTACTGTAACAGCTAAATCCCCTCCACTTACCCTCCCCCCCCTCTTAAAATGTAGTAGATTGACTGAACAGCAGTTTTTTAGGATTATATTCCTTGTGGAACTCAACATTATACAGGTCACCACAAGCCCCTTGGTAACCAAATCCAGTATCCCACTGCAAAGCATTTGAATATTTCATATTTTTGTTGAAAAATTAAGCAAAAAGTGGCCTCTGAGTTTAAGGAAAAATCTGTTCTGGCAAGATCAAGGAATTTTATGTATGCTGGCTCAAGTCTAATGATGTCATGCTTCTATGTTTATGTCCAGATTTATGAAATAGTTTTTTAGCTAGTCAGAGTGTGCATTATATCATATAATTATAAAAGATTTTAATTTCAAGTAGGAGTTCTTTTTTAGTGTTCATTGCAGTACTGTTGGCAGTATTTACTTCCTTAACTGAGGTTTAGCTATGTTTAATGGTCAAACAATTATGGATAGAGCAGTAACTGTGAGAATGGTATGTAAAGCTAATCTCACAGAATGTCTTAGTTACCTTGCACATAAGCTCACCAATGCATGTGGGTTATCAATCTTGTACTGCCAAAATATCTGGGCAAAAATCAGTTAATAATTATTCATTAGCTTGTACACGAGTGTTATTATGAATTGCATTATGGTAATTGTATTCAATATTGTTTTACTTGGAAAATTTTTAAGGTTTATTACATTCAACATGATAAACCTACTAAAATGTACCAATCCATTGATGAATATTCACTGAAAATTAATTTTGAAATTGTAATTTTGACAAGCCAAACTATGAGTAATGAAGCAGAGTACTTTGCACATTTCATGTTAAAAAGTTCCTAAGGACTCCAATCAGTCAATGGAGATCTTGAGGGCACCATTAAGGCAACATTGGCAGCTGCAACAGTAACAACCTCATGGCTTGAGATTAGCAGGATACACATAATGCCCCAAATTTTTGCATCCTTATTTCTCTCTAACTTGGACATCTATAAACTATTCTCTAATTGTCTTTATATGATAGGATCGTAATGCTGGATCAGTAGGGGGTTCACGAACCAATCAAGCCTCCACCAATCCTCTAGCAGCTGCAGGAAATCCAGTGGCCCTTCTTAACCTCCTTCAAAGCCTCCAAGGACTAACAGCCTTGGCCCAGCTTGGCAACCTTGGAAGTAACTTGGGAGGTAGCCTAGGGGCCAACCTAGGTAACCTTGGCACTGCAGCAACCAGTCAAACTTTGGGTGGAATGACGTCATTACCTACAACAAGCACTGGAGGTGGTGTGGGTACAATGGGGATGGATGCAGCCAACCTTGCTGCTCTTAGCAATCTTAGTGGCATGATGAATCAGTTAGGGACTTCAGGGGCCTCTAGTAGTTTGGGTATGGGAGTTGGTACCTCCACACAGTCAGATTGTAGCTCAGGAAAACAGATCTTTGTGAGGAATGTAAGTAAATAGTTTTTTTAACACTGGATGCTCAATGTTTTTAAGATCAATGCTAGAAAGGATACAAGAATGACTCATCCTGCGATTGGTTTGGTGGCTAGACAAGTTGAAATGAGCCCTTGTTATTGCCACCCCTGAGCCACTTTAGGTATAATGATTTCCCAATTCAAACCAATGTCAGGGTTCGGGCTACTCCTTGAAATCCTTGAAAAGCCCTGGAATTTAAAAACCAATTTCAAGTGCACTTGAAAAGCCCTTGAAAATAGCAAAGTTGCTGGATACTCCTGGAATTCTCCTTGAAATTGCTACAGAGTTCAAGTTGTCATTTCTTATCTTGCTCCAAGAACAGCAAGTTTGGTAACTCATATGCTATTTTCCATCATCTAAAGTCAATGTTATCGAGCCTCAAAACCTTTTTAAAGTCATAGTTGAAATAAAGTCATTAAAATGATGTGTGTTTGTGCCTATAAATTGTTAAGAAAGAAAAATTCCAAACAAAATTGGGCCTTGAAAAGTCCTTGAAACGCCCTTGAATATTGTGTTGGAGATGTAGCACGAACCCTGCAATGTGTTATGCCCTTGTGTGTTATTTCTCTGTTTGTTCATAATACAAATGCATCAGAATATAGATGAAACCAGGGGATTCAAGTATTACCCATGGTCACTTTAGTGCCTGTGATCATTTTTTAGCAGGAAAGATTCTTCTCTCACTTTTTATTTTTTATTTTCATACTGATATAGCTTCCATGGAAGTACACTTGGCAGGATCTTAAGGACAAATTCCGTGCTGCAGGTACACACATTAAATGAAATAATTAAATATTATAAAATGCTTTCACATATTCTATGCTGTGTTGTCAACACAAAAGAACATAAGAAATGTTTAGAATCACATGCATAAAATGGTATGCTTCAACCAAATATCATAGTATCATAGTTATTTTAAAGATAATGTTTGGTAAAAGAAGAAATTATTCCTTAAGGCTAATTTTAGCTTGAACCTACTACACTGATGTAACTGTATTTTTCTCCTCTTTCTTCTTTAGGTAATGTAACTCGTACTGACATTTTGACAGAGGCTGGCGGCCGATCAAAGGGATGTGGTGTTGTGGTGTTTGAAACTCAAGAAGAGGCACAGCGTGCTATTGGTATCCTTTGTTCCTAGAAATATAAAGAACAAAAATTACATACCTCTTGTTAACTATCATTTTCTTTTTTCAAAAATAACACTCAAAGAATCAGTTAATACGTTTTTTTCTAAATTTACTTTTAATGCCCATTTGTTTTTATATAATTACTCATTCATAGAATATATGTGACATTGTTGAATTGTGTTTTCACCAGTTACCTATTTCTAGTCTTCATCAAGACTGTTATTATTCCTTAACGTCGTAACAGCAATGTTTAATGGTGTGTCATTTGATGGCAGAGAGATTGATGTGCGTCTGGATAGGTTTGGTTGAGAGTCTTGCTTAACGGAAGCTCACACTACTTTTTTTGGTTCTTACTCATGCATACTTTGAGTCTTGGATTCTGTTTTTGATGATGATATTTTGGTAGTCCAGAGTTGCACTAGAAATACTGTGGAATCATGAACGAGTATCTTTGGTTGAAAGAAGAAGATTTTGGTCTAGCCGTGCTTGAAGGAGATGTGAAGCTTGTAATTGAATCAAGGGCTTGTGGTGGCATGAATGTGCAGAGCATTGGTTATTAGAATCTTTGTTGGTCAAAGAATTGCTGTTGAAAGAAGTTTGATTCTGCAGATGCTCCATCCTTTCCTTTAGAATGTGGAAGTTATTTATTAGTCAAAGAAAACTTTTGGTTTACAAAGTTTTTGTTGACCAAGATGCTGCAGTTGGAAATGGAAGACAAGAAATGAAGGCCAACTTGGGATAAAAAGCTGAATTATTGATCAATGAGTTGTGAACTTGAAAGAAAGACGTTGGAATGGCTGGAGCTTTGTGTGTGATTTTACAGTGCATTTCACATTTCTTTTGATCACTAGTTCCACAGTTCGTTAGGAAGTTCTGATGTATGTTTCCAACTTCAGAAGATCAAAACAACTTCATTGTTAAACTTCAAACTTGTCTCCCACAAAAAACGCTAGCACCTTTAGTTAGAAATGAAATTTTCACATTAACACAAAATTAGCTTTTATTGCTAAACAAGGCGGTGCTTTTTCCATGGTCTCTGGACATGTTAATTATTGATGGGTAAATTGCAGATTTTTTGATGGAATCAAGTTCAAAGAAGTTCATTTTGAAGTTCCATGAGACAAACTAAGAACTTTCAAACAAACGTCATCACTCACTGGTAATAAAATTAATATGATATGCACTGTAAAAAGGATAAATGAAGAACTATCTGGTTCCAAACTACTGCAGTGCTGTCTTAATTAATTTGGTAATAATCTTGGATGATACTACCTTTGCCTTTGACTTGGTGATGAATTCTTAGTCACTACAAACTGCTGCACATCGCCTGATTCTACTTGATTCACTAACTTTTATTCGCATGCTTGTAGTTGTGGAGTTTATCTCTATTACTTTGATGCTATTTTTAACTTGTAACCAAAGGCCATTAATTAATGACCTAAGCTATTGTAGTAATAATTATAGATACATGAAGATGTGTTTCCAATACAGTTGGAGTAGGAAATGTGCATGCCTGAGTTGTGGATGGTGTCTCATGACAATCACTCTCTATTTCTTCTTGGTTATTAATTGATAGCTTTTTGGGAAGACTTTTCTGTGGTATGGGGCTTATAGAATTTTTGTGGGGTGCAAGTATTTTGGATCGGGTATATTTTGTTTTTTGGTGTGGGTGGATATATTATCCTCTAGGATGTGGACTTGTATGTATTATGAGTAGATTGGTATGTAGCATATTTGTGGGGTGTCATTTTGGAGTATGCCATTGGTATATTGTTAATTTTGGTTTGGGTGGATATGTTATCTTGTAGGGTATGGCTAAAAATCTTTGATGGGTGTACTGTAGTTATCTAGTAGCAGTCTAAGAATGGGTAGATTTGATAGCTTGCAAGATATGGGCAGTCATCTTTGGAAGTAGATGGGAGAATTTGTTAGCTTCAGGATATGGGTTCTGTAGTAGATGGGTGGATTGGTTCAGTCTGTCGTATGGTTAATAGCTTGTAGTTTTTTTGTTGAATATTCATGATTTAGAGTATGGGTGCAGTGAAATCTTGGTTGGATTTGTTATCTAGTAATAGGTATTTTGGGGTATGGATAGTCTTATTTATTGGTAGTATGATTGGGGGGGGGGGTTGTTCTTTGGCCACATGATATGGGTAATGTTTTGGTCAGTAGATTTTGTTCTTGGCAGAAATGAGGGTATACTGGTTTTACTTGTTGTTAAGGATAGGTTTCTTCACTGATGAAGTATTACCCAAAAGAGGTCATCATTGGAGTGTGGGTATATGGTTTTTGGTAGTGAGTACACAGAATGTTGGCTAGGGTTTTAAAAATGAATCCGAAATCACTTGGAACCAAGACCAAAGTTTTTGCTGTCAGGTTGTAAGTCCTTGTTGCAGTTGCAGGTAAGTGGGGTAAGTATGAAGTGATATCAGCCATCAGCTCCAGAACTGACGTAGTATCAGAACATAAGAATATTGGGTACAGTAATAACTAGTACAAAAAAGCAATTCTTCAGAACTCACAAGTGACTCTTCAACATAAAGAATATTTATAATACAATCAGATACAGATTCAGGATTTTTTTGAGGGGATGCATTTCTGATTGGCATTCAAGCACCAAAAGTAAATCATATTAAATCCATAACTGACTATAAGAGGCTAATCTAGGGGGAGGGGGATGCACCCCCTGAACCCCTCCCCTGGATCTGCTCCTGGTAAGCCACATGCTGCCCCTCTGTTTGTACTGGTATGCATTTTTTGGTGTCCCTGCTGTTCCTTTATACCATGTTTCCTGTGCTGTTCATAATCTCTGTACTGTCCACACATTAAAATGTACTGCATGTCTTAATGTTGACCATGCTGTCATTGTGCTATGTACCCTGTCATTCTGGTGTCCATCCTGTTGCTTTTCTTTTTTCATTGTAATGCCCATGGACTATGTACTGTATTACTTTTTAGAGTGGTGTACTAATTAAAGTGTAATAGTCAAATAGACACAAAAGAAAGCAAATAACATTAGAGTGTGATAAAGTGTATTTCACAGGTTAATGAAAACCACTCTACCATGCTGTCCCCTGTACTATGCACTGTTCATTTGCTGTGTGTGCTGGTTGTTTTTTACTTTTCCCTACCTGTCACTACAAGCCTTCATAATCTATGATTTCTCATCTTTAGATTTGAACTAACTCTTCATTTCACAGGCAATTTATAGTTCTATATTGTTATAGTTTTTGCTCTTTAATATGAATAGGCCTCTACCTTGATGTAATATACCTACACTCCCAGGAATCCCTTCGGTGGCTTTTTTTGTCATGTTAAATTTCACTATTGTCTTGGTATTCTCAAAGGAGTTTAAACATTTGAATTTGAAGAGATTTCAAAAAGAATTCTGGTAGTTTAGGTATGAAAGGTCATAAGGGTTTAGGTCTATAGCAAGACATATTTTGGTATCTGTAAGCGATCAAGTATACAATATAAATAAAATCTGATTTGCACTGTGCTGTAAAATTCTGTTTGGAAAATTGGGGTGCAAGGCTTGTGAGATGCAAGAAATGATCAGGCCCTTCCCCTCAGAGGATAACATAAAAGCTGGATGCCCACCCCCTCCCTTCCCCCCCTTGAGGTGAATGAAAAATGAAGCCCTACACCTGATAATTTATGATAAGTCCCAGGGAGACCAGGTGGGAGGGAATGCCTGGTGTGTGATGGCACTAAAACCAGATGCAAAAGAGTACCAAGGGAAAAACCAGAAATACGAGACTTGCAAATAAACAATCTGGGTCTATTTGATATTACTGTTCTTTTTTTGCCAATGTCAACAATATATTAGAATATTTTAATAATTTTATTAGCTTTTCAATAATCCCCAATTAAACATATACAAGAGTGAATTCAAATTTAAACTAAAAAAAAATTAAAAGCAATATTGTTAACAATGGCAATAACATTGTTTTCTTATATCAACTAAATATAATAGTAAAATAATAGTTGTCTAAATATAGAATATTTTCGTAGATCAGTTTTATCTTCCATGATAAGGGAACAAAAATCAAAGCACAACTTAATAATTTTGTTAAAGTTATTAAAAATTAAAAGCAAGTTCTTGGGACAAATAATAAATGTGAAACAGGTTTGTGATAATTTCCTTTGAAACACTTCAACAATAAGTTGTTTCGTTTCTTTTTTTTTTTTTTTAATCTGGATCAAGGACTCGTGATTAGAATCTTTAAACAAATTTGAAGTTAAAAAGCATTAAAACATTCAATTTCTATATAATCATAAGAATCCATCAGATGTGACATAAAATGCCATATTTTGCCATCACATTTATGGAAAGTTTGCAGAGCTTTCATAACTACTGTACAATCAAAGTGTTTCCATATTTCTGTGACTGATATATAGGGGTCTGGATTCTCTCTCAGTAAATCATAAACCTCAGGCTGTTGTAAATTTTATGGACAGAAGTCAAATCACTATTTCTGGAGTAATGGGTCTCAGAGATATGAAATAACAGGGGAAAATAGTAAGATTCTAAGTGGTATGTGTATTTTGCACCATGGTTACATTATTCCAACAATAATCATCACTAATTTTAACATTCCAATATTGGTAAGTGTAACTATGATTAACCAATTGCAATGATCAACCAATGATTGAGATGATTTTTCAAAGTAACAAGAATATACCAATGTGGCATCATTGACATCTAAATCATTTTCATGAAATACCATGAGACTGTTGGAATCTTAATATTTTTCCCCTGCCAAGGCATTCTAATGGTTTCAAGTGCAATTTGGAATTGATTTTCTCAAGTTAATTCCAAATTGCATGAGAAAACCATGATTACTTAATAATATACATGAAGAATTTTTAATTTGCACTGCAGTAGGAATTACTTTTTTCTGCTGTTAGTGGTTAACATCACTGCTCTCAGCCAATCAGAATCAAGTAAATTTTTCATGTATAGACAATGAACACTGCACTCTTGCCATGTTTAGCATATCTGACTTGCCTTCCATACCTATATTACTATGGAAATCAGTAGAGTGGTAAACCTGTCCAAGCAAATCCGTACCATGTGATTGATGTTTCGATACCACAAGACCTTTTTTCCTAGCATCTAAATACATTTTTTCTTAAGATTCAACTTGACAAAACAAAATGGAGGCTTTTAGAGCAACACAATGAAAAGACTTGGTTAAAATCCTTCAATTTAGAGCACCAAAAATTAAATCGCGTGGTACAGATTCACTGGGACAGGTTTACCACTCTGATTTCCATAGTATGAACACTTTGTACACTGTACCAAAGTATCATCAGAACTTACCAAAAAAAGCTGTTCATGTTCTTATGATTTTATGGAAACTAGATTCAACTGCAATCTTATTTTTAGTTTAGGTCAGACTGAAGGGCACAAGAACTGATTGATGCAATGTCTAAAATAAATAACCTATGAATCCAATTAACTCAAACTTCTCTCAGGAATCACCTGTAAAACTGCCATGCATTTTTCAATATTATGCAAACCCAATGTCTTGAATACTGACAGGAACTAGGATTTTGCAGTTTGCCATCAATCATACTATGATAACAGACCAGCTTGATCTTGCTCTAAGGTATGGATAATTGATGGCAACATACTGAAAAATACACTAAGATAAAATTAACCTGGTCTGATAAAAGACATACTGTGTGTCAAGTGATCATCTTCCAAAATGTTGAATACCAAATGAAGGCATCAACGTCAACTCAATATTGGACTACATAGACTTGCTGATTACCAACAAAGTTGATCTTTAGAATACAACCAGAACCAATCAGATTCAATGTTCTTTTAGTTGATTTCAAATATGGATGAATAAGTTTGGCTATTTTACCATAATGTAAACCAAAGAGAGAGAGTAAAGGTTAAAGTTCAACTTGGCTGTTAACAGAGTTTAAATGTCACATCTTTCCTTAAAGGCCCTACCCAAGCATTTTTGTTGCTTGATTTGAGCCACAATTTTTACAGTGACAGATCACATTCAAGTCACTAATTTGAACATGCTCAAAATTTAGTGCAAACGTGCAATTTGGGTTGCAATAAATTCACCACTGAAATTTACGGATCCCAGCTGTGAAATGGGTAGTTTTCCCAATGGTATTCAGAATGTCTGACCAACAAACTTGGATTCATTAGAAATTGTAGTACTTCTCGATATTTTTCTTAATGTATCTTTAGACTGCATTCATTTAAAGACAGACATAAAAATTTCAGCAATTGGTGTCTTTCTTTCCTACTCTGTATATTGAAAAAAAACTTTAGCTTGTCTGACATAGCAACAGTAACTAGGGAGGTAAAACAATGAATGCTGGATCAGCGAATTGCCACTCGAGTCTCACAACAAAATTGCTAGTGTAAACGGGCCTTAACATGATAGAAGATGATCACATGATCACACTGGCCATTACCTGTTACTTCACCAGTTATGCTAAGAAGATCCATAGGAATTCTCCTAAGATGAAGTGAATTCTCAGGCATCTGACAGTGAGAAATACTCCTAACTAAGGATTAAGATAATTATTACACTACAAACATTTAAGTATGATATTTTGTATAGTTTAAATCATCGTAAAACTATAAAAAAGAAAAATTATCAGACAGCTCAGTGAAGTCAACTTCTTGTCATGCTTCCATCTGACTCATATAAATAGATTTTGGATAATTTTTAAAAGCAAAATTAAGGTGGCAGTGAACAGCCCTTCCTATTACTATGGTGACCAGCACATAGTGACATACACATGTAACACTTCCACCTGTGTTTGAAAGTTATCCTGGACAGCAGTTGCTTACGACAGTCACAATAACTTAGATGTGTACTAATCACTAGCCAGTTGTAACAGCACTACAAGCTTGCACCAACATTTGTGGCAAATGCTGTCACAGCACAATCAAAGTATTCTACAAGTCTTTACTGCCACTGTCAAAAGTGGCATTGATATAATATTGGCAACTGTTGAACTAGCTTACAGCTTATAATAGGTACTACTTATAATCTTTTTGTCAGTCTTTTAGCATTACCAAAGTTCGTATGGCAAATAAAAGTTAAGAAAATTGTCAAGATTCTAATGATGACTAGTTGGTAGGCATGTCTTTTCTTGGAGGCATTCGTTCATTGACGCGATCAAGTCCCTTGGCTTCTTCAAAATCACAGATTTTATGTTTAGGATCTACTCCAGCCAAAGCTGTGGGAAAAGCAAAAAATAAAGCTGACTTTAAATGCAAGTTACTTTGTATTTGTTACAGAATCTCATAATGTTACATGAGATAATTTGCAATGATATATTGCAAGTAATGTTGCAAGTTTTTAAAGGCAATCTCTGTCATGGCAGCATGTTGCTGTGAAATATTGTACCACATGCCATGTTGCATGAGAACAATTTTTCATGCTACTTCACTTTCAGTATTGTTGCATTGTTGTTGTGAATCACCTCATGTAACACCACCTAAAGGTAATTCCATAATTTTGCATTGTGCACTGCAGCTGCGCATAGCTTCTTTGGGTTGAATGTGACTCAAAATGGAGTAAAAGTAATATTTCTAAACAAAATTTTGTTGAGCACTTTGAACTAAGCATGTTTTAGGCATTATATTGAAACTCGCCCTAGTGCACCCTCGGCCACAGATGCATTTACGCTCAGATTTACATTTTTAAAAGACAATAGTGCAAAAACGAATATGGGCACCTGTTTTTTTTATTTCTTCAAATCAATGAAAATAAGGTTTTCTATAATATATGTAATTACTGGGAAGATTCCATGTCCAGATTTTTAGATATTTTCATAAACGAGTCATTGAAAGCTGTTTTCACGCTGCTACGAGGGTACATACTATCATCCAATTTTACCTTCTTTCGCATAACATCTGCATTTTCATGTCAATTTATAGCATCATATTGCTAGATTGTTATGCAAAGAGTGAAAAAGAGTTCACTTTAGAGAGCTAGAAATACTCAGACTCAAGAAGTGAATTTTGTTTGCCACAATTTTGATTTTCAAATGTTTAGCCCTTAAGACACAAAAGATGGTGTACTTTAAAATTATCCAGCACAAAAACGAACACAGTGACCCCCAATTTTTTATTTCATTTTGTGGATAAACTCAAAAATTACTACTCTGCGAAGTTTCATGAAAATTCCAAGTGCAGTTTTATTTCTTCAGAATTACCTTAAGTCAACAAAAAAAAAATTGGGGAAAAAAGGTTGAATATCTCACCTGCTTTGACCTCTGTTTTGCCACCAGACAATAAACCAACAGGTAAATGGCCAGTTGGAGTTAAGCCTTTCAGTTGTAAGATACTTTCACTCTCTTCCCTACAGGAAGTTGACAGTAAAAAAAACATCAAGTTAGAAAAATGGCAGTTTACCTACAGTATTAGGTAAAAAAACATCTGAAAAAACATTTGTCAATGGAATACAAATTCCCTGTAGTGTCTGCAGCACCCCCCTCCCCAAACGATTCATCAGGGTTTTTATCTTTATTGACTAAAATGATCACGACGTAGCATTGCATACTTTTACGCAAGTGGAATGCAGTGGTGATATTTGGCATGAGAAGTCAACTCTGCAGTTTAATGCCAAGTATGGAAAACTTCAACACCTTAATTGTTAATCTGCAGACTTCACACAAATATTACCATCACATTCCATGTGTTTAAAAATATGTAACATCACATGATCATTTCAATTGATCCAAATAAAAACTTGATTGATTGTTTTTTGTTTTTGCTTTTTTTCAAGCTGTTGACACTTCAGGGAATTCAGAAGTCAGATTGTCAAAAACCTATGGTAACACCATACCTGAGTACAGTAAAGACCCTTGCCATTTTACCAATAGCTCGTATTTTGCTTCGAATGATCTCTTTTCTTTTGATTGATTCACTCTTGTCTGAGTCTTCATCACCATCTTCTAATTCCTCATCAGTGCAGATGCTTAGGATGTTCACAAGCATTTCAGTAACTGAAAAAAGGTTAAATTTGTTTAAGCTTTTAAGCTTAACCCATCATCATTAATTTTATCAAACCCTAAAACAACCTCTAGGCTGACCTATGTCAGGGCATGGCAATATTACCAAATAGTAGTTCTTAAGTTCATATAGGTCTCAAATGCATATACCTTGTAGCTCAAAGCCACAGTTTGGTTGCTAATGTCTCACACTTTAAATGAAAACAAGCAAATGTTTAAAGGCTAAAACTTGAATGAAACTGGTAGTAATAGCAGTTATCTTCGATAATAAACAACATAACATTTAATACAATCCACTTTCCGATAATTAAAGTAACCAAGACATAGTGCTTTTTAATGTCTTTGCAACCCTGATGTCACAAATTCTCTGGTGCTGCCATCATTCATAACAGTTGTGGCAATATTTTGATGGAAGTCAAAAACCCAGAAATCTAGAAGCCGTCAAGGTGACAGCAGGGGTCTAAATAATAAATAAAAATAGCCTGACATTTTTTTTATTGTTAGCAGTACAATTAATTTTGTTGGAGCAAAATTTCCCCCACCATTTGATTTTCCATTTGGCAGTTCAAGACTGTTTTTGCCAGCCAGTAATAAAATTTGACCGACTTGTACTATGGCCATTACCAGGCTGCCATTTTTAGCCCTGTGGCAGATAAACTCACCTTTTTCACCAACAAAAGGTAAAGACCATGAAAACACATCCATAAAGTTAGGAAGCCAATAAGGATGAGGTGAACAATTAAACTGCCTAATGTTCATTACATTGTTTTCATATTTAAGAACAGCAGCTGTGAATAATAAAATTGGTCAGTACTGTAAATTGAAAAAATCTTTTAATCATCAGAGAGTGTTGATAATTTATGTAGAGTGGGGAATTTAATGATTTTAAATTTTTTTCCTTGCACTTTTTGGAAGCCCCCCTTGCCATTCTAAGTTAATTGAGCTGTTAAGTTGTGAAGTATTTCTTGGTCCAATTTTTCACAAAATGCACTAAAATAAAACCAAAACGTTTATCCACAATTTCTCCTCCACCTGTAATAAACAGGCCTATGTACACCAATTTCTACTATGAAGAACAAAGCAAGAAAAATCTTCAAAAAACTGCTTTTCATTTTGGACCTGGAAGTCGTTTTTCCTTTGAATTACGTTACACTTAACAGCTCTATTCTTCCTGCCCCTGCCTCCCCCTCCCCCTCCCCCTCCCCCCCCCGATGTGATATCATGCAAACAAACTTTGGGGAAATTTTTGACCCCACCCACAGCCCCAAAACAAAAATGCTGAAAAATAATGAGCCCCCTCAAAATTATCATCATCCCTCTCTACATAAATTATGAAACCCCCAAATTAATAAACTATAATTTTGGGCACATCTAAATTGAGAAACGACTGGATACTTAACACTTCTTGGTGTTTGGATATCAGATGAAACATTTTTTTCACATTGGATCTAATACATAAAAGTTGAATTAAGTGGAAGCCGAAACAATCAATTTTTTTTATAACTGCTTAATGGACCTTTTAGACTATCAGCTTTCATCAGCAAACTTCGTATTTAACTGACACTATCCAAAAAATTTTTGAATAATCACACACACCTTTGTTATTATACACATCAAGGTAGTTTGGTGCAGAAAAAATTGTAATAAGTGATGGAAAACCAGTGGCTTGACTTTTCCTGTACATGCGGTATCTATGGAAACCAAAAAATCATAAGAATTACTGAATGTTGTAATTAGCCTATATCTCTTGAGTGGCCAGTTGTTAAACAAAAGGGACATCCATGTCTTGAATAAAACTCCATTTTCAGTAGATAATTAAACTAAAAAGCTACTTAGATTACTTAGATAAATATAAATAACTGAAATAACTTGTCTTTTTACAAATATTTTCATTTTTACTTGATCTTAATTTTTTATGTATTTCCTTTTTATTTTTTTAATTTTTTATCCTGCAGAAATTAAAGGTGATAATGCTTTTCATTTTGAAAATTGTTTTCAGAAAATCTCTAGTGACATCTGTTCATCCCATGCTTTGAAAACATGTGTCTTTCATTGTATGTTTGAAGTTTTATAGGTTTCTCAATGAAGATGCTCTTGGGCAAGGAATGTTGAAATTGAAAGACATTTGAATTGAATTCTCAAAGGTGTCCTCAAATAACGAGTGTTTTCTTTACCATTATCATTTGAATTAATTTAACCTATACAACAGCAGGGATCTTAAACTCTTTCAGATACAGATATCCAACAAAGACTATTAGCCAGATAAGCAGAAACCTTCAAGCACTTTAGAAAATGGAATTTTCCTAAAATGATTTACTTTTGTGAATAACTTAACACAAATTCTAGAGCAGGAATCGGGGGTTTGACAGGGTTGTTTTTTAAGGGAGTCCTATTATCTTGCAACACTTACCCAGCATCCTGTGCTTCATGAGCTCTTATGACTGACAGCAAATTGTTGTTTTGAAGAAATTCACAAGTTGCTTGGTAGCTAAAAAGAAAACACCTCACAATTAATGCCCATTCTACCAAATAACTTTCCAGTAATGAACACTGTTACATGACCTTAGTTAACTGAAAGTCTATTTGGCATAAATGAATAAAATTCAATATTCATCAAAGATTATGGCTTCTAATAAAAAAATAGGTTGACAAGCAGACATTATGACAGCAAAATTCATGCTATTAATTATAACAACAATAATAAAGATAACAATAATGAAAATGAAAATGAAGAAAATGAAAAAAGTGAAAATAATAATGATAAATTAAATAAAGACAAAGAAAAATTTTCTAAATTGATAATAATTAACAGCCCAACTACATGAGGTGCAATAAGCATAATGAATCCTGATGAATATTCCTATCAAGGAATTTTTCTTTTTTGTATCATTAATTTTTAATCAAATCAGTGGTTACTGTTTTAGACCACATAATTCTGAAGTAATTGTAATTAGGATGTTAAAATATTAAAAGAAAAGACAAGCAGTTGGTTTTTTACAGTAACAGTTTTGTTTTACTAAAAATTTGATGCATTCCAACCCTTTTTGGTATCCAAACTTGCTGTACATGGATTTTGTAGTATTACAGAATGCACACCGTCCATAAGTAGTATTGTGTTTGAAGTGAATGAAGTTTTGCCATACCCACCCCATGGGTATATCACATGCAGAGTATTTTAGTTCATCTGTACTTTTCATTATTACTTTTATTTTGCTGTTTTTGTTTTTCTCAATCTTGTACTGTTCTGCTGTCAGACTTATTAGGCATGAGTAAATGAGCTATACCTGCCCCTAATGTGCTGTCCTGTTGTTATGGTGATAATGTAGCTAAGTTATTAAATGCTTTATAATTGTTCACAGAGTCAACACAGAGTCACAGAGTTCACAGAGTCAATAAACTATAACTGCTTTTAATTCTTTTTGATTAACAGATTACTTTCTACATAAATTACCAAGATTAATCCTAGGTTGATAAGATGGGAAATGAAAAAAAGGTAAAATTTTGTTGGAGGGAAAAAATCTTCATTCTGTTCCTTGGAAAATGAGAAATGTTTATTTTTCCTGACTTTTCAGCCTTTCTCAAATCAAATTTCCTGGTTCCATAAATTCATGAAATTTTGAGAGTTGTACTGTACAAAGCTTTCCTTAATATTTCAAGGATTAATTAGATTTGGGATTGACAACTAACTAGTCTCACTTACGTGTTTTCACAGATTTCAAATAATAACTTTCATTCATCTTTTTTTTTCAAAAATTCACTTTCATACATATAGAGGTTATTAGTTGGCTAAGGGGCTAATACGGCTGTGTATTAGTTGCTTATAATAAAGAGTTTATCATATACTTATACAAATAATTCACAGAAATCATTTTCATCTTGAATCAATTGTTTATGGTTGTTAGAGCTGTGCTTGTCAAGTTGACAAAACTAGAATTTGATTGGATAAGAGGCTGTCAGAAAACCATTTTAATGTTACTAGCCTGATATGGCATCATACAAGGGCTCGTCTTTTTCCATATCATGAACGTTCTTTATATAAATGTATAATAAACCTTAATATTTGCCCCTGCACATAAACATTATTTATACTCTTCTGGGACTAACCTGTAAAAGTATGAGCATCCTCTAACTGTGTTGTGACTGAAATGCTCTGAACTTTTCTCATTGCCATAGTCTTCCAAAGGGTCTGACCATAAGAGATCACACATTGGGCCAAACGCTGGAGGTTCCTTTATACGGTCAAGCTGCAAAATTGAATATTAATATATTCATTAAACTATGATGTTTGTAAGACACCAGAGTAATCAAACAGCTGCTTCCATTCATTAATAGAGTACTTTTTAGAAAAAAAAATTGCCATTGTTCAAGGCAGAATGGATGTGATATATAGTACATTTTATTTTACTGGAAAACTATCGAGTAGCACCTGAAAAGTGTAAAAAACTTCATACTAAAATATTCTCGAAGGTACTCAAAACAAAGGGCTACTGTCTAAAATGGCAGATTTTGAGAAGATTGCTTAAACTTTTAAACCAAGTTCACTTGCAAGGTTTGAGTGCAGCAAGTTTCTCTTTAAGATGAATAACTTCATTTGTTAGTTGTCTACAAATTATGATAATTAACCAGATGGCTAGATTTTCATCAGAAAAACCTGATTGGACACTCCCTTAGAACATCTATTTTGTATGAATTAACAAAAAATATTACTTCTACAGTTTCACATCATTATTCCCAAAACATCATGAAACAGCAACATCTTTTCCTCTCAGCTTAACAAAATGACTTTATCTGACAAGTAGGGAGGTCATTTGATAAAATGAAAAATATACCAAAATTAATTATAAGAAATTTTGAGAACTAAATATTAATTGAACTAAGTTTACTGTATATCTATCAGAAGGAAGATGGAAACAGGAAATAATAGATCCTATCTTCCAGACTAAATTGTGTTTGGCTCAAAATAATTAATGTAAAATTACCAGCACTCACTACTGTATTTATAACAGATTTGGAGCTCCAAAACTCTGAAGCCCGTCTAGACGAGTGCTAACCCAGAACCCTGGTTGTTACAGCTGAATTACTAACAACATGATCTGTCAGATTTATACACCCTTAAAGAATTATACAGGTGTGCTGGAAATCTGTTTTTCATAATAATAACCCTGTGTAAAGTGACTGTCAGTTTAGCATTTCAACTATTTTAAGTAAAGTCAGCCTGACGAAAGAGCCTCAACAGAAGTAAATCTAAAGAAAAGCTATTCTTTAAAATGTGTAACTTAATGACAAATAATAATAGTATGTGATCACCAATCGAGGGAATAGTAACCTAGTGACCTACTGAATTGTAATGAGCTTGTCTTCTTATTATAAACAATCTGTACATAAATGTAGTTTATTTACAAAATGATATGCATCACAAATACCAAAAGAATGGTGTTTTGAAGATATTTGGATTGTGGCATTTTGGAAATAATTTTCATTTACTCTTTGATATCTGAAATCTTATCTATTCTTTATTCAGAAATTACTTTAAGAGTTGTAATTGAGGAACATAAACTATACAAAATACCTGAAGTTATCAATTCAGTTTGCTTCTATATTCAAAGAACATAATCCCATTAGACAAAATAAACCAAATTGTTTGGGTTTACTCCATCATTTATAGATTCACGAGTGTACAGAGTAACAAGACAATTTTGGTATAAAGGTTAATTTTTACTTGGCAACAAACGAGTCAACACAAATTTAAGGATCAAAAAGGACAGCTTTTCCTAGGCATATAAAAAGATTATCAGGAAATGAAGAAAATATATCTTTTAAAAATTTATGATAACAGTCTGCAATAATTCCCTGGATTCATGATAATGAATGTTTAGGAATAAATTGCAGGGGAGAAACATCTTTCATTATAAAATATATTGACTTGCAAAGACAGTAAAACAAATAAGAATTGCTGGTACTTGTAAAATCAGTAATGACAGCCCAGCCTGCTAATGTCTTGGATGATAATGAGAAGAAACAGTGGCCCAAGTACCCAGTACTTCTGCTTGAGGGTCTCATAACCCATTATAAATATACAACCACATGAAAGACTTATTACCAACCTTTTTAATATCATCTAGGGTATGGATCTCTGGTGAAAGACCTCCATGTACACAAAGGAACTGTTGGTTCATCAATGCTGCTAGAGGCAAGCAGTCAAATGAATCCATACAAGCATCGTAAACTGCCTCAGTATACTTGATTTTACCTTCAAGGGAAATATTAAGTGCTGTTATCATTAACAGGTTATAAATTACATTACTGCACAGTTGTGATGAATATGAGGGTTTTGTAAAAAGAAATTATCAAAAATAATCTTACAAACTATACTCACGCCTGTGTATCACAAATGCAGTTTTTCTAAGTTACTAATAATATGGACTAGCAACTGCTAATTTTAATTTTGATGTTGCTGATAACTGTACCAAACAACATAACCTGTCTACATCTGTGCATTTTACAAAACAAGACAACACAAGTCATTTCAAGTCAATACTGGATTTTTTCTGCTAAGAATCAAAAACAGGTAGAAAAGCTAGATAAACAAACAGCAACAAATGAAATCTTGAGATAGGCAATGTCAATGGGTCGGTAACAGACATTTTTTTTTCAAGTCATGCAAATGTGCTTAAGCCTAGGGTTATCACCAGCCCATTTACTAACTCACACATCAAACTAATCTGTCAAAAAGTGAAATAAATTAAACGGTGGTCGAAATGGAATAGCTAATGGTTCAAACGAAAAGAAAGTATCCAAAATATTGACATTCACCTTAACACAAGCCCTTAAGACACTACCTGAATATTCTATAATAAAATAGTAACATATTGTATCGACTTGAGAAATTAAAACAACACACAATAAATGTTTGAGTGATAGATCAATCTCGAGATATTATTTTTCTTTACAAAGAAGCCCATTTTTCTTTTATCAAGATTAAACTATATTTCTACTCGGATGTGAAAAATTTGACATTTCGAGAGGATAGGGACAAAAAGAATGAAAAGATCTGATAAAAGTTGGGAATAATACTAAAAGGAGAGCATTTTGGAATCGAACGTCGAACTTATTATCGTGTTCGCAAGAAATCGCATTCAAAATCACACTCAACGGCAAGTTATCCCAAATCCGTCAAAATCATGAAAAATATTCATTGTTCAAATCGAATATTTACGTAAAAAGGAAACAAACCAATTTGAATTTTTATTATTGCAATGTTGAGGACATGCAAATCGGAGGCAAAGTTTGAATAATTTATTCAAACAAGGACAGAAGCTTATTCGCGTAGGATTTGGATATTCTATTTTAGAACCAAACACAAGCTGGAAATCTCATTTACCGAGAAT
Organism: Stichodactyla helianthus; assembly: GCA_015163945.2. Classification (NCBI taxonomy): domain Eukaryota; kingdom Metazoa; phylum Cnidaria; class Anthozoa; order Actiniaria; family Stichodactylidae; genus Stichodactyla; species Stichodactyla helianthus. Next base: position 18,429 of record WUAP02207325.1, on the reverse strand, counting down.
AGCTCCGAACTATTCAATAAAAGAAAAAAATCCCAACGATCATTTGTTGGATTGGTGTTAAATAAGAGTGCGAAAGTAAACTCTATAAACCGTAGGTCCAGATTTCAAGGCGTACCCTCTCGTCAAACCACTGAAGGAAAATAAATAAAGCAAAAATGCCTTATGAACCAAACTAAAACAAGGCTGGCTGCTCGACTTACATTCAGTTTTAAAGGTAAAATATTCCGTAAGATGTCTGCATTCGTGGTTGCCTCGTAGAAGGAATAATGTGTTGCTGTAGAGAATCTTCAGAGCCCATAAATACAAAACACACTGAAATAAAATTCAAAAGGAACAGGACGCTGTAAGAATAAGGGATGTTTGGATGGAAAAACAATACCCTAAAACTCTTTTCTCGACAGTCTAAAGGGGGGAAAAAGCTTGTCCTAAGGAGAAAGGCTGTCATTTTTTTTGCCAAGAAAATCTTTTTCGAGTTAACCCTTTAAGAACAATTGCGGAATCGCGATCACCTTGTGTCAAGAAAAAAAATAAAGCTATCTAAACGAGTACAAGTCTACTAACCTCGATCGAGAAGTATCCTCTGTCCACGTAGTCCCCAAGAAAAAGGTATCTTGTAGTTTGAGGAGAACCACCGACCTCGAACAGTTTTACTAAGTCGTAAAACTGGCCGTGGATATCGCCACATACTACAAATATAAAGAACAAACAGACGCTAGTAGGTCCTTGCAAAGTGAACTGGTGACTATATAGACTAAGCACCAAACGCAAATCTCTCATTTGAGACCTGCAAAGCAAACAGAGCTCGAGTCTTCGAGGTACCTGTTATAGGTGCATCCACTTCTAACATATTCTTTTCTTTGCGTAAAAGTTCGGTTGCTTCGTTTATAATTCGAAGAGCTACGTCTTCCTCTACTCTTCCCTCGAGAATAAAGTGAGCTTTTAGTACATCTGCTCGGGGTTTACCGTTGGAATCGAAAACCTCTGGTATAGTGAGCCGATGCACTGGCGGTGTAGGGACAGCTTAAGTTTAGAAAGAAAAAATAATGGTTAATAATTTGCCATCACAACCAATACTTTGCCATCACAACTTTTTCGCCATAACCGGCAGGTAACCGTTGTAACCGCCGATGGTTCTACTAACTTTTAAGTGCTCTTTCCGTCGTCGAAGTCTTTCCATCCTGAGTCGCCATTGTCCCTGGACCTTTAGAAAAATATCAAGAGGAGGAGGACGGCCGTCGATATTCAATCGACCTCGATGGAAACGGATTTTAGAGGAAGAAACCCTTTGCTCTCAACTTTCTCTACACCAATTCTAAACAACATAAACAACCAAGCCGAAAGGAGCGAGAGCACCTAGTGCGCATGCTCAATGACCGACCTCGATTTGGTGTTACACTTGTTGTGCTGTGCAAATAGATATAATTTTCTTCAGCAAGAAAAATAGAATAAAATAAAATAAAATAAAATAAAGATACTCTGCTTTACCAACTAATAAAATAACAAAAATGACTTTAGTGTCTTATGCAAAAGGCGCTATTATTTATTTTTGGACTTTGTGCGAGAAAAAAAGCCAAGCCAAAAGGAATTTTTTTTTTTTTAATTGTATTTTAAGTCAAAATTAAAAGTTGAATTTTAAGTCCCTCGAGCATTCAATGAACCAACCTACTCAGACACCGCTTTCATCCGCTTGAAAACTCATGCCCTGCTGTTTTTCTTAAAATTGATTAAATGTTTGAAATTTGCCAGTCGGAAATGGAAAGAAGAGCTAGAGCACCCTCTTACTAGAATGATACTTTATTTGCATACAACTTTTGAACAATTTTATAAGAAAAATACGAATATTAATTCAAAGGTAAGCATAAAAGATGAAAGCGTCACTTTTGTCACGTCGCTCTGGGTTTTTTTTGCCGGCCTCTTGGCTTTCGCTCGGAACCCTACTCCATTCTTTTAATTTGATATTGTCACCGCGTGAGTTTGTCGAGGAGGTATCACAGCGTTTGGCTAATTGACAACGACACAAAAGATGCTTTTTCTCACAAACCCGTCTTGCCACCATGATTTTATCAAAGTTAGCCACGAAAACTGCAGTTTTAATTTTACGATATTCAATAATTCATGGGACGGTGTATTAGTGGGCTCAAAGTGACAATTTTGTATTGGTTATGAACAAATTAAAGGTTAGTTTTGAAGTGTGCTTCTCTGTTAAGTGGGTGGTGTACGGTACAAATTAATTATGAATTATATCAGAGTCACGCGCGGTATTCAGCTTGGCTTATAACGAGAAGCACAAGTCGACTACGGCGAGCTAACTATTGCCGTCATAAATCTGATAATGTGACGGTGATTTAACCAAATGTTTCAAAAGATTGTCAAGGTATTATGCCCTTAAGCATTTAGCTTTAAAGTGTTGCCAAAACATTTGCACCATTGAGACATGGACGTACATGTGCCCGCGCACTCTTGGTCAGTTGGTATACCTATGAGCACTAAGTGAACCATTATCGTAAACGGCCACCATCAAGTATTAAAATGTAAATGGTCGTTTGAGGCAAGAGGTTTGTATACGGATAAGGCGTTTATAGAGGAAGAATGAAGGTTTACTCATTAAGTATCAACAAGCACCAGGTGTTTTTTTCTTTCTTTTCTTTTCTTTTCTTTACCTTTTTTTCCCCACGATTTTTCTCCCAATATTCTGCCTTTCCTTCCTTGCCCTGCCTCACAAAACTCAAAATAATCGTAATTTCTCTGATAAAGATTTGCTTCTACACAGTCAAGGTAGATTATTCGGGATAGAAAATGGCAGTAGGCAGAATTCCGCGTTATAGTCGAAAACCCATGATAACGCGACTATCAAATGGCTTTCACAAAGAATCAATCAAAACGCACGATTGATACTGTACCAACCAATCAACTTTAAACTTTGTCTCGCGCCATCTTAGAGTTACACATGGCAAGTAGCAAACTTTTTGATGTAGTAAATAACCTTTCAAACATATTAAATAATATCTAAGAGTAAAAGTACATAAAATCCATCCACAAAAAAACGCAAAAGTTATGTTCAAAATCCCATCCAAAACTGTAAAACTCTTAACATCACTAACCTTAACCCTAGCAAATACTAACATTACTAATCCTAATCCTAGTACATCCATAAAACATTACTAACCCTAACCCTTAGTACATCCCTATCATCACTAACCCTAGGCTAATACATACCCTAACATCACTAACCTTAACCCTAATACATCCATGAAACATCCCTAACCCTAACCCTTAGCACATCCCTATCATCACTAACCCTAACCCTAGCACATACCCTAACATCACTAACTCTAACACTAGTACATCTCCAACATCACTAACCCTAACCCTAGTACGCCCCTAACATCACTAACCCTAACCCTAGCACATACCCTAACATCACTAACCCTAACCCTAGTACATCTCTAACATCACTAACCCTAACACTAGTACATCTCCAACATCACTAACCCTAACCCTAGTACGCCCCTAACATCACTAACCCTAACCCTAGTACAAACCCTAGCGCTAGTAAAACACTCCTTTATGGCCATGTTAACCCTAACCCTAACATTTTTAACCGCAAAATAGCCACAATGAAATCTCAACACAAAACACAATCTTAACATATGTAGCAATGGTCTGGCCAACCAGTGTCAGTGAATAATTAAATTCATTGATTCACCATCATGTGGCTGCATGAATACGTTGACTTCCGTGAGAAAACAAATCAACCAAGAATAATATTGATAAAGATATTTATTTGAAACATCCTACATAATATCGACCAATCAGGTTAAAAAACTCTTCACAACACTGTTAAAATTAGCATAGGGTCATTAAAGGACTTGACTTAAGAAGCCATTACTGCGTGGTAGAGTCTTTGTTAATCTGAGTACTTGTAATATTTTTCTTGAGGCTGGCAAAGAGAGGTTAAACTTTTAGCTCAAAACTTGTTTGCAGGACAAGTTTCACAAGGTGCATTGGTCTTGCAAACCTTTTTCGCGCCGCATGTTAAAGTTCTACTTGTACAACCAAACCCGTGGTGACAAGTCTCAAAAGACCATTTGATCACCGTGTAACACCCTCGTGAAACTTGTCTCGCAAGGCCGTTGCACATAACTTTTAGCTTAAAGTTTCACCGTGTAACAGGGCCTCTATTGATAATATATTTTGGATCATCAAAACTATTATGTCTCAAAATTTTTTTTCTTTCTTTCCTTTTTCATAAAACTCAGTTACCTTTAAATATATTGATCTTCTATTGATAATTGATGTGCTTAATAATATCTGAATAATATCTCGTGTATGATCTAAAATATTTGTAAGCAAGTTCGTTCGCATTGTACTGAGATGTTTCTAACTTCAAGTGTCCTTTTGGGAATTCTATTTCGTTTGGGGATGGCAAGAGGACAGAGACTTGAATTTGACTTTTTTACAGAAAAAATTTCAAGGAGGAATGCTAAACGGTTATGAACAGTCTTAAACCTTATTCATGCTAGCGTCATAAATCGTAGTCATGATCGTAGTAGCAATCGCGCAATCTTAAGAAGTTTACGATCTAGTAAGCCTCGCTTTCTTGTTATGTTTCCGCCAATTTTGGAATGTTAAGCATGATGGATGGCGATGAAGTAGTGGCAACGTGAGTAATGATTGGTCAATCCTTACGATTACGATTACGATTACATTTTCTTCAGTTTGTCCACACTTGATCGTATAATCGTAGTCGTAAGGAAGGCAAAACCTTCTGATCCTAGCTTATGATTACGACGCTCTTACGATGCACCTTACGACGGCGGCAAGTACGATTTTTGATTCACGGCACCGGGTTTTAATGCTGCTTATGATTGCGATTACGATGTTAGTGTGAACAAGGCATTAAACTCTACACAGCTGTGAGAGAAAAGACCTGTATTCTGTTATTCAGCGTATCTGCTACATACAGGTGTCCTGTCTCATCTACAGCAACTCCCGCGGGAAACCTCATCAGCCCATTACCAGTTCCTTTCCCGCCAAACTTGGTGACGAATGTCCCATCAGGTTGGAAGATCTGTACTCTATGGTTACTGCGGTCCGCCACTATGAATTGACCTTCCGCATCCACGACTATCCCAGCTGGGTTATTAAACTCCCCATCACCACTCCCACGGGAACCAAATTGAAAGCTCAGAGAGCCATCTTTATTGAAGACAAATACTTTATGACAGTTGTAGTCAGTGACCGCGATTTGTCCTTTCCGAGTCACAGCCACGCCCCACGGACGACTAAGACATTTTGGTTCCAATTTCCCCAGTAGGTACCCCTCTGGGGAGAACATTTGTACTCGGCTATTCCCAGAATCAGCCACATAGACTGAGTTATTAGAGTCTATGGCTATACCGTGAGGGTGGTTTAGTAAGCCATCGTCAGTTCCATAGCTTCCGAAGCTGTAACGAACATTTCCCGAGTAGTCGAATACCTGGATTCGATTGTTGTGGCTGTCAGAAACGAAGATCAGGCTCTTTCGTGAATTAAAGGCAATGCAGAAAGGAAAGCTAAGCTGTCCGTCACCCGTGCCTTGACTTCCGAATCTTTTGACAAGCGCGCCATCAGAGCGTAGTATTTTAATCTTGTGATGATGTGAATCAGCGATGATGATATTATTGTTATTATCTGTTAGTACGCAATGAGGGCTTGAGAACCCACCAAACTGCTCCCCGTTAAGAATACACTCACTGCCTATCCAGTCATTCGGGGTGACAGTGACAGTCAAAGGGCTTGCCTGAACAGGATGTCCGTTGATTGACACGTGCATAAGGTAAGTGTCCGGTTTGTTAACGAGGTAAGCGATGGTGTATTGACCATCATCATTATCGTGTACATTATACTTAAACCCTGAGCCATCGACACTCAGATGTGAGGAACTCGAAAAATCAAGTTGCGCAGTTACAACATCTCCACCTTTTTTCTGCTGAAAGCCTTTTTGATTGAAAGCAGTGACACCAAAGCGTGACACTTGCCCCACCGTTACCTGTAACGCACTCTCTGTCACGGTGCTAAGAGCAGGATCAGTGGGAAGAACAGCATCTTCCAGTTGACCCAGGGAACTGACTATTTCGAGCAAATCATTGACGCCGTCGGCTGTAAAACAAACATTTTGGTCATAAGGAATGACGGCAGAAGGACATTCTTCTTGCTGAAAAGCTGCCAATCGTTCCAAAATCACGTGACTAACACTAATCAACTCGACGTCTGTACCACGTGACATAGCGCTCTCTGAAAACGCGCAGCAGTTTTGCGCAACTTTCAAAGAAACTTCGAGCTTTAATTTCTGGTCCTGAAGCTTGTTTAGTTTGCTATCGTTCCATTCTTTTAGCTCTGCCAGTAGCGCTTTCATTCTCTGACGCACCGCCATCAGAAGAGTCTCAAAATATTCCTCGATTGCGCTCCGAATTTTATGTGAATGCTTTTCTATCTTAGTAATCGCTTCCTGTAAAGACGACACTGACTTCTGAATGTGTTTACGCTTTTTCTTGACCCTTTCTGTCATATTCACGATATTTGATTTCAGTTTCTCGTACGCTTCTTTTGCTCGCTTAAGTTCATGTTCTCGATGCTGAGTTATAACGCATTCGCGACACACCGCTATTTGACAAGTCTGGCAAAAGTAGAGGATTTGTTTTTTAAAATGTACTGTGCAAAAACAAGGTCTCGGAAAAACGTAAGAGGAATTCTTTGATTTAGTTCGTATTTCTTGGACTGACGTGATGTGATGCGCTCGTGTGGCGCTCATTCGTCGGTGCGCTGTGGCACAAAAGTTACAAAGAAATAAGTAGCAGTCGTCGCACCGCATGGCTACTCTTTCGTCTTTTGAATCACAGCTGTCGCATCTTACTAAAGACTGTGGGTTACTTGTCTCTAAAGCGGCCTCATTAGCCAAGTTATTTAATACGAAATTCACAGGAAAATCTCTTTGTAGATCTAGTGGCTCCAGACATGTCGGACAACGAGCTGTCTTGCCGTTTTTCGGAAGAACTCTCTCGTCGTCTAAGCAAGATTTGCAGATAGAATGAAGACAGGGTAGAAGCAATGGCGACACGAAACGCTTCTTACAACTTGGACAAAGTAGATAAGAATTGATTCTTGCCGCGTTTGGGGTTAAATCCGTGACCAATTCTTCTGCGAACGTCACTTGTTTTTGATGCTTTGCCATCTTGTTGTTTTGTTGTGCAATGGCAGTTACAAACCTAAAGTCAACTTCTCACAGCGGAACGTTTGGCTTCGACGGACATCAAACGATGGCTATATTGAATTCTCCCTTCTTAAAGGCGATATTTCAGCTTTTAGACCCTAATCTCGGTACAAAAAGCATCCAAAACTTAAGGTTTTTGTTACTATCTGCTCCGAAAATTGATTGTAAAGATAGACTCTCTCTTGATAGCTGGCTAGATGTCAATGTTTTCCAAAAACCATCTCCGACAGCCGCGACAAGATAAATAAAATTTCATTAGCGTTTCACTTGAGTAGGTAAAACAAAACTCTTCTTAACTCGACTGCGTTGTTCTTTAAAAATTATTCAGCAGAAAAACCGTCGTGTTTGACGAACAGCGAGATATATAAGGAATTCAGTGTTTGATGAATTTACAAGTTATTGTGTTATTCTTTTATGTAAAGTGAACATTAGCTGTCTATTGTGATGGTAGAATTATATATATCAAACTGTTGAAGCGGATGTGACGAAATTCAAAGAAAAAAGTAGTTACAATCATCAATTTATAATGATTCGCCTTAAAATTCCTTCTTTTTCTACTTTCTTTTTTATGGTTTCTTGTCTTTGAAACGGAATGCAAAGACGATATAAAAGTATGTTTTCAGATATTACTTCAATCATTTACAAAATTGTTTTTTCATAAGACTATGTAATTGTTCGTTGATAATTTTTCTCCTAGTTAACATTCGCACATACAAAAACTTTGTTTCGAATCGTTTCAGGAATACAACGTTATTCTTCAAACGATGAACGTTTTTAACTTTCAGAACCGAATTCAAATGATTGTGTTGCTACGCAATCTCGATTTAATCCAGCCATTCAAAAATCAATCGGCGGTGAGTGAATAACAATGTACACCCTTTGTTGGGATTATTACTAATTCGAGGAGGGGATTAACCGTAATTTGTTCGCGCCAATCACGAGTGCATTCTTCTGAGTTAATGACAGAACATAAATAGAGCTACTACAAACATGATCTGATTTAGAAAATGGTTTAGTAAGATTCATTAGGATAGTGTTAACCATGCAGAGAAACGTGGCAACCATTCCCGCCGTGAGGCGCATGGCTGTACTTTTTGCTATACATGCTGCTGGTCTGGAGAAACGCAGTGGGCTCTGCAGGGGATAAAAATGTCACCCGTTCGTCAGGGTACGTTTTGACAATTCGTATTTTGAACCAATTTTGAGATAAATTTTAGAAAATTGATTAAGGGATTTCTGTTTTCTTTCTACAAACTGGCGCCACATCAGAAAAGGTCTCGTAACTCCACCAAACTCAGCTGGGAATCGCACCCAGTCTTCTTGACGTGAGTCAAGTGTGCTCTGTTACACTACTAAGTTGGGGTGGGTTCCTAGGAGACCCTTACAGCCAAGAAACGTCCACTTTGTTGTTTTAAAAATTATGCGGAGGGGATCGATTGTTTTCATGTTTGTTCCTAGTTACCCGTTCTGTCATATGGATAGGTCTCTACAGTGAGAGAGACCACACTAAGGCCCTTCCTGGATACCCGCACTGTCACGTGGAAAGGTCTTTACAGTGAGAGGGACCACACTAAGGCCCATCCTGGATACCCGCACTATATCTGTCATGAGGATAGGTCTGTACAGTGAGAGAGACCACACTAAGGCCCATCCTGGATACCCGCACTATCTGTCACGTGGAAAGGTCTCTACATTGAGAGGGACCACACTAAGGCCCATCCTGGATACCCGCACTATATCTGTGATGTGGATAGGTCTGTACAGTGAGAGGGACCACACTAAGGTTCATCCTGGATACCAGCACTATTTATATCGTTTCATCACCAGAGTGATTTTACTGTTCGCCTGGAATAGCTTTTATGGTGATCCAATACTTGTTGTAGATACCACTTGTTCTTGTGACTATTCCCAACTAAAAGGTTTTGCTCCAAGGGCGAACGGGAAACCACACCAAAGCCTAAGTAGAATGATGGTAGAGTGGTTTTCATTAACCCGTGAAATACACTTTAGCGTATTACGTTTTATTACACTTTTTTCCCTTTCTTTGTTTCACGGGTTAATGAAAACCACTCTACAGGGGCGGATACGGGGGGGGGGGGTTGATTGGGTGGATTTCCACCCCCTCTTTAGAGATGTTAACAGTCAAAAGTATGAAGTTTTAAAGCAAAACAGATCTGATTGGATCTCGTAAATGATCTTAAAGTCTATATACATGTGTTGAGAGTCAACTCAGTTTTGCACATTTTATACGTCTTGAAAGCCTATTCTGAACTCCGATGGATAAGAGGTACCTTGAAGGAGCTTTGAATAAGACTATCCACCTCCTTTGGAAAATCCTGGATACGCCCCTGCTCTACTTGACCCAGAAATAGTTATTAGTCTAAGAGGTTTGCAGATACTAATTCCATTGTTTTCTTCTGTGTTTGTCTATTAGACTTAGACTATTAGTTTCTGTGTCACAGGTTAAGTGCCATCACTCTGTGCAAGTCACAAAAGCAAGTCGGTAAAAACGACACTTGAAGTTCAAAACTTTTTATTGCTTACACTGATAAAGTTTTTCCCCTTTACAACGGAATCATTTTATGCAAGTTCTCCTAGCTTTACAACTCTTCTAGATATTAAGGCTTTGTCAGTATCCATTGGCGATGATGTGGTGTGCTATTCCTTTATCTGCAGCTGTTACCTGTAAAACACAAGAATAACGTGTTTTGTTTAAGTTTAAGTTTATAATTTATAGTTTAAGTTTTAGGTTATGGTTTATAGATTTAAGGTTAAGTTAAATTATAGTTTACGGTTTATAGTTTAAGTTTAGTTTTAAAGCTTTATTTTTTTTAAAATGATTTCAATTATGAAAACACGAGTCATTACAAAAAAGAGAATGAAAAGTTCAGAAGAAGCGCCATGCTAATGTGCCCTAAATTATCTAAAAATAGGGAAAAAAGAAAGAAAGTAAACATTAGACGCTGGTTATAAAGGTAAAATTCATTGAATTCAAAGACCAGAAAAAAAGGAAACAAACTTACCAGAATGAATAAAGTGTAGAATAAACCAGGAAGATCTGAATGATCAACTGGACCGGTTATACAAGAGTACATGCCAAGTCATGAACTGCAACGATGTTAAAAATACAAGAGATTAATGTATTACCAATAAACAAATGCAACAAAAACCAAGTCGATACTCTACTACTACTGCACTCCTTTGAAGCCAAACGTGCACACACTCGTCTGGTCCTGTGGAAGCGATGGTACTGGATGCCATTTCGACTAATTCAACGTAGAAAGACCTGAAAATACACACATATAAAAGAAAAAACATTTGTCAGACATTAAACTGTGGAATATGGTTAAAATAAATGGCTACTTATGGAATTTATTCTGCTTCGTCCTTCGTCAACACGTAGACACCGAGTCGAAGGTGGATTACTATGCGTCTTGCAGACAGCAAAACAGCTTCTAAAACTCACAAAAAGAGTATCAGTAAGCTGAAAGGAAAAGGTTAGAACCCAGAACGAGCGTTAAAAAGGCATCGATGACGGCTACTCTGAAAGGGGAAAAATATAGAAAGTTGGTAGAAACCTGAAAGGAAACAAACAAAAGAGTATCAGTAAAGCTGTAAAGAAAAAGGTTAGTAGAATCAGGAACCTGTCAAAGGCATGGATGATTTCTACTCTGAAGCGGAAAAATAAATAAAAAGTTAGTAGAAACCTGAAAGGAGGAGAATCAATGTTAGTACTCACGAAAATTTCCCTGAAAAAAAAATGGAAAATGAAGTTTGTGGAACGGGAAAAAAAAAAAAAAAGGGAGGAAATTCCATAAGACCCCGATAGTAGTAAGCGAGTTGTGTCATCAACTCTTTGCAGTAGGTCTAGAATCCCACTAATACTTACTCCTATCAGCGTTGGAATGTCCCGGGGACCCTTGCCAAGACCGTCGGAGAAAAAAAAAACAAAAACAAACAAAAAAAAAAAAAACAAAAAAAACAACACAATTGGACAAGGCGGAAGGAACTATGCAGCACAAGTTTATTATCAATGTAAATGGCTGATTACAGATACTATTCACACTAAACTATACAATATTTGAGTCTAACTATATTTGCGAAAAACCTAAAAACTCTTTTTACAAATGTGTTTTACAATCAAGAAAAGTCTAAAGAAATCAGTTTTCCTTAAGATTAAATAAGCCAATTGAAAGTACACGATTTGCGAGCAATTTAGTAAACTTTGAAAAGCGAAATTCGATCGATCAATACCAAGCCAAGGAAACGATGTGGAATAAATCTGAAGCGAGAAACTGAGAATGTTTGTTTATTTATTTATTTTTTTTTTAACCTGAAAGACAAACGGATTAGTATACTGAACGCATACTGAAATGAGAAAGATTAAGAGTTAGTATTGCTGAAACAAACACAAAGTTAGTATGAAGGCGCTAAACCTAGAAGAAAAGAAAGTTAATAAATCCTGAAATAGAATAGTTAGTAGCCGAAAACCGACATTGCGTCGAAAAGGGATGGATATTCCATGAGATCTCAACAGAAGCGAACTGTGTCACCAGTTCATTAATATAGGACTGGGTCAATAACCCACCCGTCCGCCTTGGAATATCACAGGACCCCATACCCAAGATAAGAACACACGTAAGAATAAACTTAGATAATTTTCTAACCAGAGAAATTAAAAGATTATCATAAACACGAAAATCATGCCAGTTTATTTCCTTGATATTTCTGTTACAGTAGTGAGGATCTTACCTATACAATATTGATTGCTAAACTGTCAGTTTATCGGAAAATTGAAAACCCATCGAAAAAACCCCCAAAAGTCCCAAAATATCTTGGAATCAGTTTTAGAGAAAAACTATGTTTACAGTATAATATATGCGCACTCTCTCCGTCCATCACACACACTCACAGAATGTCAAAATTATGCTACAAGCTACATATTAAACCTACGAGAAATTAGGAAATTGTTTAGAAATATCCGTACCTATTGAAAAGGAACTATATTGCCAAATATTCGTATCAAAACTGACCGAGAAAACCTACTAAAAAATTGAAAAATTAAAAATTATATAGAGTCCTAGACCGGAATATTACTAGTTTTACGATTGTTATCGAAAAATAATAATCTGTTATTAAATCCGTTTTTTGAAAGCAAAATACCGGACATTGAACACGTCATGTTATACAATATAACATCCTGTGTACGATTTTGTAATTCGCAATATTTGTATCAATGTTTGATATTGATCTAAATATTGCATTGAATATTATATGAATGTAACCATAATGATAATGTAAGTGAAAGACCTCTAGTCTAAGAAGCTACCACTGAAAAATCTATCGCTGGCTGGTAGATCTCCACCTGAAAGGCAAGTTGAATGTCACGCGTACGACAGCCGGAATAACGAAATAATTAAATTGTCGAATAGAAGAAAAAGTCGTAACGTCGTGACATTCAGTCCGCAATGTTAAGCCTGATCTGGAGGACTGTTATCATCAATGGCACACGTGTAGTCAAAGTTAGTATGAAAAAGCTAACAAAAATGACCAAAACTGATGCCAAAACTAGAAGAATCTATTAAGTCCAAACTCGGTGGACAATGGATCATTTTGATGCGATAGAAAAATTGCAAACGTGTATTTATGCAAGAGGCCGATAAATTTATACCCAAGTAGAGCTTCAACCTCCCTCTTGCCTGCTTCGTCACCGTTACCGTGGTTACAGAGCCGACAAAAGGGAACCCAAAACACGGACCTGGTCAAACCTTGACTGTGCCAAAGTTATAGATCATGCAAGTAGCCCGAGTAACTAGTCACTTTTTCTCGCATCCGTGCAAAGAAAGAGGCTGTTACTCGGGCTACCGTATACTTGGCCGGCGCTAACCTAAGAACCGAATGTCGAAAAAAACTAGACCCTAAGCGCTGTTTTGTGCATGTGGGGAATGTGAGTAGACCGACCCAGCACTGCATTAATATAATAACAGATCCTCCAGCAACGAAAATAAAATAAATTCACACAGACACAAAGTAGAAGCGTAGATTTGTTGATATATGTTGGCATCTTGTAGACATCTCGTAGACTTAAGACGATGAAAAGCTAACCTTAAGATGATGATTGGCCAATTGACCCTGGCATAAGGCCAGTGAAAATACTGAATACCCCACCTAGACTTTGGTAGTGGTAGCTTCTACAAGTTCCTGGGGCTTCGTACTTTGCATTTCCGAAGCCCTTCTATCCTAGTCCTATGAACATGAACCACCTCGAAATTTAATTCAAACTTGACTTACAATAAACAAAACGAAAAGCAAAATTTAGATCATAAAAACCGCAAACAACAAGAATTTGAAAATTAATTATTGCAAGTCAAAAGTGTTATAACATTTCTTATAGTTCCATATTCGATTTAGGAACGACTTTCCGACCCTTCCCTAGAGACAAGACACCGATATCTCGAGCAAGTACAACGAAAAATAAAAACGAAATGAAACGTTCGAGAACAAGGTTTTAGATTTTAGAAGTTAATTTTAGAACTTGCTCGAGAATCTTGTGCCAAAATGTTACTCTTTCAGTTGACCATTTAGCGACATTTTTCTGCAGTTGGTGGGTTTTACGTTGCGTGGAGCCATAAACCTAGAATGAAACAAAATATACATTAATGTTACTACAAATAAAGGAGTAATCTACGCAGTTCGCTGGGAATTTGACGTGGAATACAGAATACAAGGTCCAAATTAATAACACGAGACAAGACTTTGGGTCTAAAAATCAATTTTGTCGGTCGAGTTTTCAAACTATATTCTCCTTCACGGACACTCAAACTTTGACAAAGAACTATCCTTACGTACTCTTACTGGAACGTTCAGTAAATCTAATTCCTTTAAAAGGTTTTGCTTTTTAAAACTCAAATTGCTTCTAAAATTCCTGAAAAATTTTGCTTATTACTTCACGAAGGTAAATTATAAAGTTTGAAAATAATGTTCAATCGTAAACTTACCGTTTTAACTGCCCAACGATGAATCGTAGCGCACTTCCACTTAAGGACACTAAATGTTAATACTTGGAGATGAAGCTTATAAACCATTGGTCATGTGATATTTTAACGTCAATCGCGCCACCATTTCGTCCAATCAAATGGTGCTACCAAGGTGCACGTGGGGAATACTGTGGTATGTGATTGGTTCAAAGAAAGGTGGAAGATCATGCTAAGCGAAATGCACACATTTTTGCGGAGTCTGCGTAGTAGTTGTATGGAGCATGACGCATGCGAATTAGAAGCGCGCAGCACGATTCGCGACTTTAAGACAGCTATTGTGCGTTTCTATAGTGTAGTTTGGCATCAAGCATTTTTTGTTGCGACGCCCTTTCTTATCCACGCTACGCTAGAAAACGTTCCGGTGTGTTAAACTTTGTTTTCTTCATGTGCAATATCAGCACGTCGCAAAATCAAGGAATCAAAGAATGTATTACTCATTAAGAGTGATTGTCTTTTCTCGCACCATTTTCTAAACACTGCACTGAGTATGCGCAGGTGGAAGGGCTTCGGAACGAGTCTATAGCTAATCATATTCAGCGCGCACAACTTTGACTAAATGGTTTACACGGTTGATTTTTGCTCATTGCGATTAAGTAATTGCATCTCACCTCCAACAGTCTTTCTCAACTCCTGGCGGGATCAAACCATTTACTTCTATGCATTTCACCTCACGGCAAGATTCATAAGTCGACGCGATAATCTTTACGTTCAAAATTCTAATACTGCGTTTTTAGCAATCATCAAATTAAATGCGGTGCGAACCAATGCAAAAATTGTTGGGGAGGAATCGGTTATATTGAAGATTTTTTCCGATTTAACGGCACAGACGCGGATTTGACACTATTGTACCAAAGTATCCCGGAGTAGTAGAAAAATACTATTTCTTTAAAAATGAAGAAACTGAATGCTTTTCATGCTCTGTATTTACTATGATTTGCACATGTCTAACTTTTCTAACGCCTCTCACATGGACCAAAGCGACAAAGAACAACTAGTTCTTAGAGAGACATAACGATTGTCACTGATCACAGCAAGGGGTTAATCTTCCATGATCTAGGAGCCGACTAACCTCTCCCTTTAGGCTTCGGCCGAGTTCCCTGATTAGTCATTATGGATAGCAGTGTTGGAGCCGAAATCTGCAGCTGACCCGTAAATGGTTTCGTCCGGCCATACGGCGCTTCAGCAATCGATGTCTGGAAGTACGGTCCCAAATAAATCAATTAAACTATGAAAGAAAAATTCAGGATATACATTTCGGAAAGCCAGGAATTGCAGTTGAAGTGTATATTCAGTTAAGGAATGATGTCTTACGCAAGCTAAAGCAATATGCAATTAAACTGACAACTGGTACAGCTAGTGCCAAGCGAGTTTAGAGACTTGTTAGGGGCAAAGTATATGAAGAAGATTTCAGAGATTTGTTAGGGGCAAAGTATATGAAGAAGACTTCAGAGACTTGTTAGGTACAAAGTATATGAAGAAGACTTCATAAATTTAACAGAAAACAAACAGCTTTTGTCAAATGTGGATCAAAATGCGAAAGGATATAGATTTACCAAATAGAATATCTGAATAACAGAACTTTTCTTTTTCTCGTTTAGACACAGTAGACTTATTTCCCCAAGTCCCCTGACCTCGATGGCGTTCGCAAATCCTAAAGAATTGGGGGAAACTCCAGAAAGGAGCATTAAATTCTTAAGATTTGCCAATTCAATCCCCCCCGCCTCCCCCAAAACACAAATAAACAAACGATCAATTCTGAACAGGTAATCTAATGAACCATCGTAAAACCAAACAAATGCGGTCATTTATTTACAGCCACAATTATATTTACAATCTTTTTGGGTTCGATAAATGGAGATGTTCAAATCTTGTATGCATTTTTAAAAGTTTTTTTTCCCCAGCTAATATTACTAAACACTAAGCTAACACTACAGACGTTACGCCAAAACAAGTCTGATATTCTAAAGAGCTGAAAATTGAAAGGGAAATCAAAGTGGGAAGATACATATCCTTAAAAGGATGGAAAATTATCTAAATTTTGGTGTACAGTGGGAATTTTTTTTCAGTTTTTCGTTTTTTCCCTGGTACTTCTCCACATCTTGCTTTCATCATGTTGTCATAAATAACAAACAGCTCCTTCTAACTTTGCAAAATATTCCATAAATGATAATATAGATTAAGCTGATTGGGTGGGTGGATGGGATAGGATGGGTGGTATTGGTTCTGACAGGTACAGCGGTTTTATTATAGGAGAGGACCTGGTGACTGGTTCGGGTATACCACGTGCTGATGACGTAGTATCAAGGGGTTGCAGCTGGACGGGTGATGTGCGTCTGTCAATCTTTCGTGGTACCTGAAAAGGAAATTCAGTTAGACGGACAGACGGCTTTGGTATGGACACTGTAATAGGATGCATGGGGAAATGTATCAAGAGTTCTACTCTACTGCTCTAAGGACACGCTCATGCAAGGCTTGTAAATGAGACCATGGGTTGTAAAAACTGCGATATTTGATTTGCATTTATTCTATCTGTTCTATCTATGTTATAGTCATCTGAGGTTGACATTTCTACTGTCGATACTTGTACAGCAGACAATCATCCATTATCTGATTATGTATCTTTATCATTACATTCTATTATAATAATTGTTTACTCTCTGCGTCGTACCTGGACAGGACCTCTTCTAACAACATCTCCTTCTCGCACAACTACACCGGCGTTGACATCCATGGAATCAACCTGAAAACAAAACACATTTATTTTATGTGTATGTCTAGAGCTAATTTAGTACGTCGCAAGTCACAAGTACGTGTTACTAGAAGTAACGTAGCATGCTGCTTAGAGCAGTTCTCGAACGAATGTGTGCAAATGCTCATGATGTAGCAGCGTTGTACCGTGACGGCGATGGAGCAGTGATATCGTACGTCGTGACTGGCTCAACAGTGCCGTTCTTTTTATTTTCACACGATAGCTACTCGGCACCATCACGGTCACGGTACCATCACGGTCACGACACCATCAAGGACACGGTACCATCAAGGAGACGGTATTATCATGACCACTTCACTATGACGGACACGGTGCCATTATGGTCATGGTACGATCACGGTCAGAGTACTATCATGGTCATGGTACCATCATGGTCAGGTACTACCACGGTCACGGTACCATCACGGACATGGTAATTCACGGACACGGTACCATCATGGTCGGAGTCCATTACGGACATGTTACCATCACGGTCACGGTACCATTACGGCCACGGTACTATCACGAACACGGTACTATCACGGTCACGGTACCATCAAGATCAGGGCACCATCATGGGTACACAAACGTCTACAGGTACCATAATTTTTTAACAGTCATGTGATATCGTGTCACGCTAGTCACATCTAAGCGTCACGTCAGGACTAATATTATGAATAGCATCGTGACTGTTGTGTTATACTTACCAGAGGTGGTGGTAGGGGAGTTATTGCTGCGCTCTGTGTGTATATAATCCCCTCGTTAGCAGCAACAGTGGTTCCAGCCTCTGAACTTCCTCCAGTTCCTTTACCAGTCTTTATGCTCTTTGTTAGGTCTTTCCTGGGTAACGTGTATTTTCGGATAATGGGCTTCTTGTTCTTGCTGCGCAACTGAATGGCTTCACTCTCCTGATCGACCACGGCAAACTTTGTGCGTATCCTGAAAAAAATAGCCAAGGTTAATAAATCCACGGCGCAAAAAGAAAGAAAACAATTCCAAACAAAAGTACATGGACAACTGTACAGTTTTTTATTCAAACTTATTTCAGTTCTATTTAATAGGACGTTTGCAAGATGGCGTAATTTACTACTACGTTACAATGCTTTGATGAATGAGTGGCTTCTATTGTCAGACAAATTTTACCAATTGCCTCTTTATTCCCAGGAGAGTAGAAAAATCTGAATAACAAAGTATTTTGACAAAGCATTCTGGTAGTGGTAGTCAAATGACTTTTCTTCCATTTTGCTCAGTCAGGTCAAACGTCACATAATTAACTTAATATATTATTTATAATAAAGCCATGCACATATTTGAGCAATAGACCTTATTCGCTTGGGCGTAATGTTTTCCCAATACAGACCTCTTGGGAATACGATTCTTTGTTTGAGGTT